>SNQJ01S0027142.1:73555-86944 GCA_010110895.2 Picea sitchensis
ATCCCTCTTATCCATGTTTTCCACTTCAATCTTCATATGGTTCCTGATCGCAATGTTCTCCAACTGATGTATGCCTCTCTGTATGTACCCCGACCAATGGATGTGTATCCTCCTGTCCGATTCCCTGATCAATATGTGCTTACGCGTGCTCTCCCTGATCTACGGCCCTGGCCTATGAATTCTCTACTGATGGATTTTCTCCCGCTAGGTTCATCACACCTATGAATCAACTGGAGACGGTCATTCGATAACTGAGAAGTCGATTAAGCATTTGCCTGGTAGGTTGGGTCGACCAGGGCAGTTGATTGGTGTGCAGGACAATAAGAGAAACATAAACTCAAATATGAGGTGCATCGGCCTTTTGAGTTGATTGGAGAGAGAAAATATTCAAGCTTAAGCCAACACAAGTAAAAACACATTCAGATCCTTGCTGGCAAGCCAAACTTGGAAGGAAAGGGAAAAACCCTGATTCATTTGCGATGGAGTCTATACATAACTATTCATGGATGGGAATTAAACCTTTGATCAAAGAATATAAAAGAACATACCAATAGATTTATTTCTTCGAGGAACATGACTATTTTGGCCTTGAATGGAACAATAGCAGAATTGATCTTGACGTTACGGGTAGTGTGAATGATCAGAAAAATCTTCTACTTGTAGCTTTAGGCTTTTTTGTAGCCTTGCACGATGCCTTGGTTATAATCATTGATCTGGATAGACGACTCAAGAAGGATGTCAACTGAGGCATAGTTTGTGAGTAGTTTGTTCACTGATGTAGTTGTTGCCGCCAAGAAAGAGTAGAATCACCATTTTTTTGCTATCTTGAAGCGTGTTGCATACCTGTAAACCGATTGGTGGTAAAGAATTCATACCACAAAAGAGAAGATTGTCTCGTTAAGGGAAGAGTCAAGCCTGAGTCGCAGGTGCCACCACTCTACCGACCACCACTTTATTAGGTGCGACGAAGGCATCCACTGCAATGTTTGGAACCCACGACCCTAGAGGAACAAATGTCCTCTACCCTCTGTAATCCCATTTTATATGATCTGTTGCTTTTATCCCCTTTAAAAATGCACTGCTCCACTTCAATAACTGTGGCCATGTACAAGAAGAGGAGGAGGGCGACACTTGGAGAGGAGAACACATGAGAATGGTGATGGGGTTTGTAAGAATTCCAGATCTTAAAAAAAAATCTTGGCTGCTCACGCGAATGTAGCCATTCTCACCACCAAAGGCACGCCAAAGAAAGGCTGATAATTGGCGAAATGCTACTATTGATCTCTGCAAATATTTTCTTTGAACTCGTACACAAATAGATCGATAGATCAAACAACCTAGATGCCATGACCACAACTGTTCGGTTGACAGGGAGAAGGAGTTCTCAACATGCTTTGATAATACTCATATATATCGCATTTCTAATCCATTAAAACAAGAATTCGAGATCTGTCCTTCTGCCTGCAAATACGAATCCAGATCAGATAAGATTTGAGCTAAAAAATAAAAACCCTCGCCATAAGTTACCCTGTGGAGTCAAGTTCTGACCACTTGATAGGACGGGTCCATGGTTTTAACTATTCCTGCATTGACATCGGTGTCACATCATTCCTTGCATCGATGTACAATGGTTTGTTGGTGAGATACAAGCAATCCATGCAACTCTTCCATGTGATTTCTTCTACCATTATACCTAAAACGCTAATATTAATTGCTTGGAATCGACATGTGAGGGATAGCTGGTACATGATTTGTTTCGACAACATAGGATCCATTGGTGGATCTTAAGAGAATCTGCAGATCCAGCCTCAAACCCCTGAAATCCAGTTTTAGATTGTTTATCTCCTCGTTCAACCACATTCAAAGATTTTTATGCCTGAGCGATCTTGTTTCCAGACCGTCAACCTCCACAAGTTTCCACGAGGGCACGTAGATCCAGCGTTATGAATGCTCGTTTGATTGAGACACATGTAGACGTATCAGTTGGAACTTGCCTCCAGAAAATGCTCATCAGTTGGACCGTCGTTGTCAATTTCCTTCTCGTCTAGTGGATCACCCCACCCCTGAACGACTCTTCCAATCATCTGAATCAAAGCCGACCCAATAAATCTATGATAGTATAGAAAAGACAACAACCATTCTTTGTTTTGTTTTTTATACTAAAAACTGTTTTTTTTTTTTTGTGTGTTTTTTATTATAAAAGATTATAATAACAAAAATAAAAATAAAAAATTGTTTGTTTTATGATAAAGAATTTCATTTTTTTTTTATAATAACAAAAAAATTATTTTGTTTGTTTTATTTTAAAGAATTTCATTTCTTTTGTTTTATTATAAATATATATGTTTTACAATAATATATATGTTTTAGGTCAAACATAATAAAATTAAAATTAAAAATTCATAAAAGATAAAAACAAATTATAACAAAAAAAACATATAAAATTGCAAATGGACATTCTCTAATTCCTGCTTAACATTAATTTGTTTTTCTTAAGTCACTTCAAGCAGCAATCAACAATGGAATAAGCATGCAATGACAACAGGTACAAAAATGCATTTTATCTCTTTAATTTGTCACATTCATACTTAATCTCACATTTTCTGTTTTACGATGATCTGACAAATTTTATTGCAGGATTAGTACTAAGTTTGATTGTAGGAATGAATACGCTCGCATTCCATGCCACAATGATTCTCAAGAATCACAAAATTTTTCTAAAAAACATGCTTTTGAAAAGCTTGAAGGAGTTAAATTTTTCATCGCACATGTCATGACGTTCGTTACTACACCACCATCTTTCAGAAAACCAATTACGCCATGACATGATCATTTACCTTTCTCCTTTCAAGCTTATTCATCATTCATGTCGGAGTCCACTATTCCATCGCCTTATCCTTCATGACTTCGCACATGCATCTTTTTGAGTCGCATACATCTCTTTCCTATTTTCCATTCATTTTGCCTTGCAAATAAAACCATTAAGTCCCCTTTTTGATGACTACATTACCCTTCTTTCTTTTTCATGCATACTGGTGCTACTAAGATATTTTCATCTATAGTCCTGCCAATCATTTTGTACAACTCACGTTGACTGATGTGGGATTCCTTAAGGACCACCTTTCAACAAGTCTTGCCCCATCGACCTCAACACCTTATCTGGGATATAGACTAGAGTCCATTTTGAGTACTTGGAGGCTTGCATGCCTTAATGGCAAGTTCTCTCACTGACAATCATGGGAATACATCAATGTGCATTGATCGTTAGATCTTGCAAGTGGCTCGACATTATCTCATTCATTTTCACTTTGCAAGATGTACTTGGTTACCTTGGTAATCATTGACATCAATTATGAGTTTGCCTCGCATTGGTTAACAGAATTCATCAATGGTGAGTAATCCAATGACTTCTATTCATGCTCGACATCGATACATTCATTCGCATGACTAGAATTGTACCATCGGGTTTCGCAGTGGGTGAATACTATACACTTTTCCATGAATCCTTAGCAGTTACACCAACATGACTTTAGCTATATGACAGTACTACAGTTCCACTTCCTTACTTCCTCTTTTCCATGATTCATTAGCAGCAGCTCAGATCCCTCCACTTCACATTCTTTGATCCATCAATGACAACAGTCGTAGCTACAACAATAGTCTCCTTTCACATGATCCTACAACAATGACATCTTCCATGCTCCAGTAGCCGCATCAACCATATTCCTATTGCATAGTTCATCAACATTTTGGGTAAGTGGAGGTATGTTGTTTTCTACTCTTTAATCATGCAATTCCTTACATTCTAGAGTAAATGAATTTGGAAAAATCCCTCACCATGCTCCCTTTCCTTTTCACTTCTATGACCCATGCCATGTTGCATGAGGACATGCAACCAATTCAGTTGGGNATATTTGCTATCATCAGTCCATTTTTCCACTACCATTATTCCATTTTTCATCTCATTTTCCATCTACCAACATTTGTTTTCTTCCAACTATACTATGTTGCACTTTGCTTCATAAGCATTGATATACATATTGGCATGATTCACAAATATGCAAAAGGGATTTCTTATACTCAGTGATGTTTTCATATTCCAGCAAGAAAATGGGTAAATTATTATCATAACAACCAGAGAACAAATAATAAAATGAATGTTGTTGACACAAGAACCAACATTTTATTATCATAATAGAAAAGAGAACAAATAACGAAATGAATGTTGTTTACACAAGAACCAACATTTTATTATTATAACAACAAGAAAACAAAATAACGAAATGAATGTTGCTTACACAAGAACCAACATTCTCTATATTCATGGTTGTCACACAAGAACCAACCATAAGAAAATGTCAGTTGTTACTCATGTAAATCCCATCCTAGAAATATTCATTATCATCACTCGAAGCCAAAATTTAGATGCCAAAATTTCTTGAGAAGATCCATGCACAGTTGCATGAGGACAAGCAACAAGTTCAGTTGGGGGGTATGTTGAGTCTCAAAAATGTCGTATTTCCATCTACCTTTCCCTTCATCATTATTCACATTTCATCGCCTCATTAACCTTTCATGATACCATTTTCATAATTAAATATGGGTTAAACCTTATTATTTTCCAAATCATTTATTTTAGTATTAAAAGGGAATTTGTGATTAAATATTAGAAAATTGACATGTTTTCACATATATCTCAAAAATGTGTGAGCTTTATCATGTGTAGGAATATGTGAAGGATTAATTCAAAAAGACTTCTCGAATACTTCCTCCACCATTTCAAGATTTGAGGAGATAATTCAAGCCTATTCCAAGGAGAAGATCATGGAGATTTGTTGTCATATCTTATCCAAGATATATGAGAGATATGTGTGAGTATTTGAAGGGATAATATTTTGTAATAATGGGAAATTGGTTGAGGGAAAAGTGGATCTGTAATTATGATATGCTTATCTTCTTTTCAAATCTCTCATATATAAAAGAGAGTTCCCTCTCTTCATGGGAGGAAAAGAATTATTATTATGTAGATTAAGGGGAGAATTATTATGATGTAAGGTAGGTTCTTGAGGAGATAATTGTTATGATGTAGATTGGATTCATGAAGAGACTCCTTTTGTAAACCTACCTGTTGAAGATTAATTTAAGTTTGGATTCAGTGATTTTGTCCCTCTTAGAAGTTATCATCTGATGATCTAAAAGCTTCCATGTTGGCATCGACAAGGGCCACCAATCCAGCTTGGTAAGCTTATTGTAAATTGTTAATGTAGATTTTCATTTCATGTACCTGTTATTTTGATTTCATGTTATTTTGTTTGATTTCACTATTCGAATGTGTTGCAAAGTGTGGTAATGCAGGAACGGTTGGATCTCCATATTTCACCATACATGAGCTTTAATGGAGCATCCCACTTGTTAGTTTAGTTTCTCCAGGAGATCGAATCAAAGTTCATATTTTCTTTTCATAAGTCATCAATGAACAGTTCCATCACCTGAGAAAGAGCTTTTGTTTGTTTATGAGTTTTTCTTTCCAGCTTTCGAATTGTGTGAAGATTGTTATTTTTAAAAGTGTGTTGGTTTCTAAATGGTTTTCTTATCTAGATAACTAAACAGACATAGGAACCTATCTGTTATCGGCACATATAGTGCACAAACTCTACTGATTATGAATCCCAGTTGATAATTTATGTTTGGTAATATATTATGCATATAATTGCACCAACAGGTACCTGAGTGGGATACCATCATTTATCAACAATAAGATACAGTATGATGATCCCAAGACACTATAGGAAACCATAAGGAGATATAAATTCCTTTATGATCAACATAGAGGAAGACCAACTTTCCAAAAGTCATGGGAAGACAATAAGAAGAGAAAGATGGAACATAGGAGGAAGGGGACAAAGCCAACATTCTTCCGAAATGATTCTCAAGGAAAACCAGCTCCTAAGAAACACAAGATGAATAAGACAATGGGGCAAAGAAAAAATAAACCACCTATTCAATGTTGGGGTTGTGGGAGAGATCATATGTACAGATATTTCCCTCACAAAGGTGAAAAAGTGAGGGCTATTCACAATGCACAACAAGCTAAAAAATGGAGGACATAAGAAGAAATGTACCTAGGATCTACGTAACTCTGGATAACAAGCAAGATGAGATTCAATCACATATGATTGAAGTGGAAAGTAAGATCAACAACCAACCCATTGCTATTTTAATTTATTTAGCATCTAGTCATAGTTATATAGACCCTAATATGGTGGAAAGGTTTCAATTGCCAAGAAGAAATCTTGGTAAACCTTGGTTGGTGCATATAGCTATAGGATCTAAAAGGAAGATTAATGAGATGGTTAAGGCATGCCCAATAGACATGAATGGATTAAGCACAAGGGAATATTTGAATATCATACCTTTGGGCTCATATGACTGCCTAGTTGGTATGGATTGGTTGGATCAACATCATGTTGTTATAGATTGTTATAATAAGTATTTTACCTTATTGGATGAAGAAGGGAACTTGAGGACAGTTTAGGGTATTCCAAGAGCAACAACCATTAGAGAAGTTTCATCTTTGCATTTGAAGAAAAAATTCAGGAAAGGATGTTAAGTATTTGTAACACATATGGAGGAGGATCCTAAGGATAAAGTACCAAGTATCAAATATTATGCAGTCCTAAAAGAGTTTGAATATGTATTTAAAGAAATATCAGGGCTGCCACCCAAGAGAAATATTTATTTCTTCATACATTTGATGCCTAGAGTAGCCCCAATATCCAAGACTTCCTATAGGATGAGTACACCAGAATTGAAGGAGTTGCAAATGAAGCTGGACGAATTTCTAAAGAAGGGGTATATACACCCAATTGTGTCACCTTGGGGTGCCCTAGTATTATTTGTGAAGTAAAAGGATGGGACCTTGAGGCTTTGCATTGACTTCAGGCAGTTGAACAAGGTAACTGTGAAGAACAAGTGTCCTTTGACAATGATAGATGATCTCTTTGATCAGCTGAAAGATGCTAAACTATTCTCTAAGATCAATCTCAAGTCAGGTTAGCACCATGTAAGAATTAAGGAATAATACATTAGCAAGATTTCCTTCAGAACAAGGTATGGCCATTATGAGTTCACCGTGGTTCCATTTGGGTTATCAAATGCAATGACTTTCTTCATTTGTTTAATGAATGATATTTTCAGAGAATACCTGGATAATTTTGTCATTGTATTTTTAGATGACATACTTATTAACTCAAAATATGAAGAAGAGAATGAGAAACAATTGAGTATGGTGCTAAAATTATTGAGAGAACATCAACTATTTGCAGAGTTGAGCAAGCGCTCATTCTACCAGAGGAAGATACATTACTTGAGGCATATTATTTCAGAGAAAGGGATAGTTGTGTACCTAGAGATGAAAAAATCCATTAAAGGGTGGCCAACACCAAGGAATGTCTCTAAGGTGAGATCATTTATGGGACTTGTAGGTTACTACAGAATATTTATTGAAGGATTCTCAAAGATTGCACACCCAATCACTTCCTTGTAAAATAAGGGTGTGAAGTTTGAGTGGACATCAAATTGTGAAAGAAGTTTCCAACACTTGAATTATTTGTTGACTAGTTCTCCAATATTGAGGATTGTTGATCCAAATGAAGACTTCAATGTATGCACATATGTATGTAAAGAAGGACTTGGTGGAGTTCTTAGTAATAATGGACATGTAGCGTGCTATGAATCAAGAAAATTAAAGGAACGTGAAAAACACTATGCTACTCATGATTTGGAATTGGTACCCATAGTGCATCCCTTGAAGATGTGGAGGCACTACCTCATGGGTAAAATATTCAAGTTGAGGACAGACCATAGTGATTTGAAATATTTATTTGGACAACCAACTCTAAATGTCAGGAAAATAAGGTGGTTATAATTCCTCAATGAATATGACTTTTATATAAAGTGTATCAAGGGTAAAAAGAACAAGGTGGATCATGCACTCAACAAGAGAGTGCATGAGATGTATGTTACAACCATTAGCATGTACACATCATATTTGAAAGACAAAATTTTAGAGATTGCATAATCAGATCTACAGTACATGGAAATAAGGACAAAATTACAACAAGGTATTTTGCAGCAGAAAATTGAAAATTTTGAGTTAAAAGATGATGAAATTCTTTTGTATAGAGGCTGAATTTATGTGCCAAATTCTCTGGAATTGAAAAGTCTGATACTAAAAGAGATGCATAATGTTCCTTTATGTTGGACACCCGGGTTACCAGAATACTGTTAAAGTTGTCAAGAGCCAATATTATTAGCCAGGTATGAAGAAAGAGGTTATTGATTTTATTGCCAACTGTTTGGAATGTTAAAAATTCAAGGTTGAGCACATACACCAAGATGGTATGCTACAACCATTACCCATTCCTGAGTGGAAATGGGAAGCTGTAAAAATGGATTTAATCATCAAGATGCCCCAAAATATCAAGCAACATGATTCCATCATGGTGGTGGTGGATAAACTTACTAAAGATTCCCATTGTATTCCAGTAAAGCTCACTCACAAGAAAGCCAACATTGTTGATATTTATATGAGAAAAATTGTTTGACTACATGGTATACCCAAGACAATTGTGTTTGATAGAGATCCAAAATTTACATCAAATTTTTGGAAAAGATTATTCAAAGGATTTGGGACCAATCTTAACTTTAGCACAACATATAATCCAGAGTCAGATGGGAAAATAGAGAGGGTGGGTAAAGTGATTGTAGATATGTTGATGATGTATGTGATGGATAAAACATCAAAATGGGAGGATTATTTTCATTTGGTGGATTTTTCTTATAATAATGGATATCAAGCATCTCTAAAGATGATCCCATTTGAGGCACTTTATTGCAGAAAATGAAACACATCAGTGAGTTGGGATATCCCAGCAGACAAAGCAGTGGTTGGACCATAATTACTCAGGGAAATGGAAGAGAAAATGGTGAGAATAAAACTTCATTTAAAGGTTTCCTAGGATAGGAAAAAAAATTGTGTTGATAAGGGAAGAACTCACAGAGAGTTCAAAGTGGGTGACCATGTGTTTTTAAAAGTAAAGGCCAAGAGAAGTTTTCTGAAGTTGGGAAATTGTTCAAAATTGGCAGCTCATTATTGTGGGTCATTTGAAATCCTCGAGAGGATTGGTCCTATAGAATACATGCTTTCCTTACCTGCATCAATGTGTATTCATAATGTATTCCATGTATCATTGCTTAAAAAGTATGTACATATTGCTAATCATTCCATTGATTGGAATGTGATTCAGGTGGAGCAAGAAGGAGACTTTCGAGTTCAACTAGTTGGATTGGAAAGTCAAGCTACTCCAGAATCAAGCAATAGAACTTGTAAAGGTCCAATGGACATGGTACGATCTTGAGTATGGAACTTGGGAGCATGAGGATGCTATGAAGACAGAACATCCACATCTACTTGAGTACTTTTGAATTTTTACTGTATATGTGTGTCTACTGTAGTGATGACAATGTATAAATAAGGGGGAGGGGAATGTAATACCCATAGGTCGAACCCCATTGTAATTGTCCATATAGGATGATGAGCCAGGATACTTTGGGGATGGAGTGCCTTTGTATGAATGTATTTTGAGGCTAGAGTGATTGTATGGTTATTGGACTGGTGAACCTGAAGCTGCAAGGCCAATGAGCCTACTTTTTAAAAATGAAATCACACTCAGCTTTAATGAAAACACATCATTGCTACAGACCAACCATGTAAAATATTATGGGGGGATAAACTACACCAGAATGGGAAAGTGGGGGCTAAGAGTCTAGGGAAAAGGAGATAAGCTAGGGGGATTAAGACCGAAGGAATATTTTATTAATATTCTCAAAAATGTATAAAGTATAAAGTATGGATATTTAATTATATCCTAAGTCCTTATGTCGAGGAACATGTCACCTCGTAAGGGAATCCATGTGGAACCAAGCTAATTCCCAACATGACAAGTGTTAAGATGGGAACATGAAAATATAATTGGGTAAATTTAGTTCCTTTGATCATCTTTCCATCATTATTCACACCTCACTACCTCCATGCAACTATTATATTTACCTTCATGTTGATAGTACTATACATGTACCTGTACTAGGACCCTAATTAGATTTGGATCTGGAATGAAGAGGAGGGTTGTCAAGCTCGTAGGACATTGAAGAAGCGGGTTTTTAGGCCCATAGTACACTAAATAAGCGGGTTTTCAGACCCGTGAGAGTTATCTCCAAGTGAGAAAACTGTTTGGAATTTATTTCCCAAGGTACTAAACTACAACTACAGGGCTATGAGACTTCCTGTTCGACCTATTATTGAAGCCCCGTAAGAGAAGTGGGGCAACCAAAGGAATATTGAGCAACGAATGGGCACACTTATTGGGGTGGGATAGGCTTGTGGGGAATGAGGGACTATAGGTTGTTAGTTTGATTTAACACATGTATCTCATTTCGTATCTTATTAAATAGACCTTATCCTGGTTAGAAACCCTTTACCCAGGTGGAATTTAGCCCCATCTTGGGGATGACTCACTGTTGAGAGTTTATGAGTGGCGTGGTCTAAGGCTGGGAGGAATGTGGAAGGTATACATGTAGTTGGTGTTCTTTTTACTAAAGATATTTTTTTACGGTGAGTTAATTTATGTGTTATGTTAATATTTCTTCAATTCTTCTTATGGGTTTTTTCTGTATATGACGTAATTATATATATATGTTGTTATCCGCATTAATATGAGAAATTGTAGAAGTATATCAATTACTTAAATGGTATCAAAGTTGAGAAAATTCTTCTGTGGCGTGGCTCAACTTGGGTGGCTGGGGATGTTAGAAGACTCAACTAGTCAAGCCACAAGCCGAGTTAGCTCAAATAATAATGAAGACAACTACTGGGTAGTCGAGACGAAAAGCAAGTCAGAATAAGGACAAGTCGTATTGAAAAAAAAATGAATCAAAAAGATGCAAGTCAGGTCAGACTTAAGAAAGTCGACCAAATTCGAGTTGATCCAAGTGGATTCGACCAAGTCGGGTCAAATCGACCAGAGGAAAGCCTGGTTGAACCATGGGTGGATCTAGTCAACTATAAGTTGTTGATGGTTGATTATGAAAGAGGAAAATGACCCATGATGGAGTTGAATCGTCCAAAGGTGAGTTGGGTTGGCCAACAATGGAGAGTATGACCCAGAGGATGAATTTAACTACCATCTATGAAGGAAAATGTTTGGGGGGGGGTTGATTATTTTTAACCCACGATGCGTAAATATGCCCCGGTGATTTTGGCAACCCACATAAATAAGAATGACATGTGAAATTCAATTTTAATGTTCACTGACCAACAAAAGATATGCAGGTCAATTTTAATATTCCTCGGAAATTAAAAAACATATGCAAGTTGATTATAATGTTCCTCGACAAACAAAACATTACAGAAGTCAGTTTGGAATTCGATCTCGGAGGAAAAACGTTTTGGGGCGAATTTGATAGTCGAAAAATTTACAAAACGTGTATATGATCCACTGGTGGCTATGAAAATTTATTTTCTAAACAATATGCTAAAATTCATTAATTTACAATGTTCACCATTAAAAATTCATTAACAATGCAACCACAAACCATCACCACACATAGACTCAGAATTTACCCTAGAAACCCAAACAAAAAAATAAACATTCTCTTGGCTTCAGTCAGGCTCTTATTTATTCAATAATGGGAAAGTTACATGTTCTCTGGTTCATATCTATGCTCCTCAATGACATCTGGGTAGCCTCTCTACATCATTCACATCCAAGGAACCCCTTTCTCATTGTTTGGATACATCATATAGAATGTTGAATCATATGGGAGGATAACTAGAAGGTCAGGTGTCTCCAACACTTCAACTTCTCTCTAGTTCGTTTGTCCATAATTTCTTTATTTGTTTGTCTTTTTATCCCACATGGGAAAGGTATTATGAGAGTCTCATTATTCCTTTACATAAAACAATATACTTCCTGACTTTACATATACTTTATACAAAATGGACATCAATCATGATGGCATGGGGCCCTTCATGCCAACAAGCTGATTTCCTTCATCGTCCATAGCCTTAACAATGCTTGTGTTGATCATCTTAGAGTCCTGAGTCGATAGCCAATTACCTTGTTGGATACGATTCAAATCACACCTCCCCATTGGGAGGCTTTTGGTTCGCAAAATATGCCAAGGATAGATGAGGGAACTTGTCTTTGATTCAATTCCTCTCATACCACTTTGCTTTCCTTCTAGTCTGTCCTTTCAGACCAATCTGCCACATTTTGTGTTTTCCTTTGAGAGTTATCCACTCCTTGTAATGCAACACTGTGTCTCCCTTCAACTCCTCAAATCCATGAGGTGCAAGGTCTTCAACAGTTAGAAGTACCTAATGTTCTTCCTCCTAATCCAACATGGTGGGTTCGAACAACTTAAAATATTCCATGCTCACCACTGAGTTGATCTACATATAAGGTGGAATTTTCAACCTGAAAGAATTCTCATTCACTTTTTCAATGATCTCAAATGGTCCATATCTAAGGGTCTTGAGTTTATTTGATGCTCCTCGCAGTCATTCCCTACATAGATAAATCCACACCTGGTCTCCAACATGGAACTTATGATCCTCCATGTGCTGATTATGCCTAGATTTATACAACTGCTTTCTCTTTTTGAGTTGCTCATGAACCATTAGATGTATATGCCTGATCTTTTCCATGGATTTTTTTTCCTTCTACTCTTCTCCTTGGAGTTATTCTTCTACCTTTTGTTGATTAAGGTTGGTTGTCATTGATGTCAACCCTTGAAGAAATCCCCGTAGTACAAAGGTTTGGGTAATGGACCCAATATTTTTTTATATAAATATGAATCATTATTGTTTTTTCATGGTTGATAAGAAGTAAATATGGATGAACTCCAAAGTGGTCCCCTTATGGTGAAATCCCTCAGGGGAAGACGCTTTGTGGGGTAAGAGAACCCATGCTTAATTGTAGAATAATGAGATGAAGGAAAGTGAATTTGTCAGGGAAAATATCCTATATGGATAATTCTTTTTGTTTCATTTCTGGTGGTATGTGGAACGTCACATAATTCCTCATGGTTAGAGAGTTATGGCCATGAGAAGTTGGAGACCCCAGGTTTGGGTAATGGACCCAAGTTAGTTTGATGGGTAATAGTATGAGTTATGATATATTTTTATATAATACTATTCTATATGGATAGTACATGTCATGCCATTTCTGGTGGTATGTAGAACGTCACATAACTCCTCACAGTTTGAGAGTTATGGCCTTACAAAGTTGGAGGACCCTCATATGTCATCTAGAAGCCCCAAAAGGTCAA
>SNQJ01S0027142.1:91843-106734 GCA_010110895.2 Picea sitchensis
GGTAAATAACCAAAACAAGTCTCGAAAGGAGACTTATTGGTGGAATAACAAAGTGCTCTATTGTAAGGGTGTTGAATGTAGACTATATGATCATCCCAAGTATTTGGATGTTTATTGTTGTATCCTCTCAATAGTTGCACCAATGTCTTGTTTACTACCTCGATCTTCCCATCAGTATGAGGATGGAAGGAAGTGGAATGCTTCAACTTGGTATCCATTCTTTCCAAAAGTTGTATCCAAAATATTCCCAAGAACCTATTGTCCTGATCAGAAATGATGAAGGTTGGCAATCCAAAGTGTACCCAGACATGGATGAAAAATAGTTCATCTACTTCTCATCCAGAGGTTGTCTTCTTATAGGGAATGAAAACACACATTTTATTGAAGTGGTCTACCATAACAAACAAGCAGTCATGGATTCTACAAGTCATAGGAAAACCTCCAACAAAATCCATGGAGATTCTATTCCAAGGCATGTTTGGTACTGGTAATGGCATGTACAAGAGAATTTTTTCCATTGCTTGGCTTGTTAGTGCTGCAAAGAATGCAACCTCTAAAAACACTTTCCACCCGCTCTTGCATATTTGGCCAATACACATATCACTGTAGATTCACCATTGTCTTTGTCACACCAAAATGACCAACAGCCATAGAAGTGTGTGCTTCTCTCATCAACTGAACTCTTATGTCTTAGGGTATGCATAGTTTTTCCAATTTGTACAACAACCCATCCTGGAGATGGTATTCATTTCCTTCCATGACAATGACTATCCTCTCATTTAGTTGCTTGTAGACTTCTCTAAAATATTCATCTCCCTCATAATCTTCACTCAAAAGTTCATGAGCGAAAGGATCAAGATGCATTATCATTCCAATTGTTGTAATATTATTCATTGGTGGTTGAGAGAGTATGCCTGCTAGTCTGATCATGACTCCTTTCTTGTACTCAATCAATAAATGATTTTTTTGCAAGAAACCTAACCACTTGTAATGTCTCACCTATTGCATATTTATTTAACTCTATAGATACTAAAGATGTTAATGGTTTGTGTGTATGATAGTCTCTTTTCCCAATAGGTAATGCTTCCACTTCTTCACTGCTTGTACAATAAAAAATATCTCCTTATCATAAATGGGATAATCAAGCACTTCTCCATGAAACAACTCTAAATGGTAGCACACATTCCTTCCTCCTTGCATGAATATTGTTTCTAATGCTTCCACTTCTTAACTTCTTGTACAATCACAAAGATCTCCTTATCATACATGGGATAGTCAAGCACTGCTCCATGAAAAAACTATGAATGGTAGCACACATGCCTTCCTCCTTGCATGAATATTGTTCCTAATGCATATCCACTAGCATCAATCTCCAACTCAAATGGTCGCTACAAATTTGGCATGAATAAGAATGGATCATCGTTCATTTTCTTCTTCAAGTCTTCAAATTCTCTTTGTTGTGTCTTACCCCAATGACATATCTTTCCTTTGGCAGTTATGGCACGCAATGGTGCTGCTACTATCGAGAAGTTTACAATGAATTTTCTTAAATATTGAGTTGCTTCCATGCAAATCCTGACCTCTGTCACATTGGTGGGAATAGACCATTGGGTGATGGATGCAATCTTCTCAGGATCGACCCTCATCTCTCCTCCTCCAATCATGTGTCTGATATATATCAAGGAAGTATTTCCAAACCCACACTTTTGCAAATTGGCAATCAATTGATTCTTCTTCAAGGTCTCTAGCACCCGTGCCACATGAAATAAGTTTTATTTCCAAGTATTGATAAAGATTACTATGTCATCTAGATATACTATTACAAAAGAATCAATGAAGGGATGTAACACATGATTCATGAGTCTCATGAATGTTGCAGGTGCATTGCATAATCCAAAAGACATTACTAACCACTCATAAAAACCTTGCATTTTTTTTAACATTGTCTTCCACACATATTTTGCTTTGATCCTCACTTGGTGGTAACCTGACTTGAGGTCCATATTAGTGAAGAATTTGGTTTGCTACAATTGATCCAAAAAGTTATCAATCCTTGGAAAATGATATCTATTGTTGATGGTGATATTATTTAGAGAACAATAGTCAATGCCCATTCTTCATATTTCATCTCTATTTGGCACCATGATGATGGGTGAGCCATATGGTGATGTACTGGGTCTGATGACTCCCTGCTCCAACAATTGTTACAACTACTTGTTTACTTCATATTCTTCAATGACAGACTGCCTATACAACCCATTGTTTGGAAGTGGTGACTCCGACAACAACTTAATATCGTGTTCAACCTATCTCTTGGGTGTAAGTCCTTGAGGCTCTTAAAACACTTGCCTATATACTTCAATCAATTGTTGTAGTTGTTGGCATTTCTCGCCACCACATCCTTCCAAGGATGCCTTCATCTCCAACTTTTTTCTTTCTCCTAGTTGCTTTCCTTCTCTCAGAAACAACAATACAAACTTCTTTGTATTGCCCATGATTCTTCTTGCATGATGAGAATTTATCAAAGAGAGCTTAGATTTGTCCTATCATGCATTTATGGAAATGTATTTTTCATTTTTGACTAGCTTATATTGGTTTTCTCTCCTTCTAAAAATGGCATCCCTCATGTACAAATATGGACTTCCCAATATGAATCCACATATGTCAAGAGGAACCACATCTGCAATTACTCCATCAACAAAGTTTTGATTGATGGAAAACTTAAATTTTCATTGCTTGCTCACTTTCATTCCACTTCTTTCCCTACCCAACCCAAGAAGTATGGATGTGGATGATCTTGAGTCTCTGGCACAAGTTTTTCAACCAATTGTGTAGAGGTCAAGTTGGATTGTGAGCTAGGATCGAACAAACAATCCACCTTGCTTTTCTTCATGTGGATTTTAATGCAAAAAAGTTCAGTTGTTTCCTTCTCCTCCTTGGGAATGCAAATAAATAATGATATTTCTTTCTGAATATTAGTGCGGTTAATCTTCCCTTCCGGATATGATGTGCTCTCCACCCATTCCTCAACATCCACAAATATTAATTCGGTTTTTTTTTTTTTTTTTTGAAAATATTTGGGGGGATTCTCAAGGTGTAATTTCCAACAATTCTCATCCATGTGTCCCTTTTGATCACATCCTTACATTATTGAATGGAAGGTGTTTCTTCTTATGTTGTAGCCACAATATTCTTCTCATTCTACTTCTTTTTATTTTTCCCATTCCTTTGTTTCTATTGTGGTTCTACTTGCTTGTGAGGATTTGTTTGTTTCTTTTGCTTGTCTCCCTCAAGGTATTGGGCTTGAATATTGTCCTCACCAATTGTCTTTGGTATAAATAAAATAAGTTTCCTACGAATATGAGGCAACAATTCCCCCAAATACTTGGCCAACATGTCAAGACTTTTGAGAGAGACTCCCATCTAAATTTCTCTCTTCCTGAACTCTGTCATGAACTCCAACACTAATTGTCCTTGTATCTTCCTGAACTAATTCCATACTATCTGTTGGTGTTCCTCATACCCTATTGGATACAACTGAGATTTGATCATATTCTTGAACACTTCCCAATTAGTTATTGGTGGCTCATTTCCTAGTGCTCTTCTTATTGAATCACTGTCCCACCATGTCAAAGCATGTCCTTCAAGCTTCAATTGAGCAAAATAAATATTTTGTTTTCCATTTAATTAATGCACGTTGAAGTATAATTCCATCTATTGTAGCCATTGGTTCAACCTATTAGAATCCACTTCCCCAGCATAAGCCTTGTTGTCCACCTTGGCCTCTACACGAAAAGGTACCCATGTAATGTTGTAGTTGCATTCTCTCATCTATGGTTCAGTCTAATCCTCTGTCTCTGGCTTATATTCTTCCTTCTTGGGGCCTTCATGACAAGTCTTTGTTTCTTTCCTCTTTTCTTCCAATAGTTGTGACACCATTGATGTTAATGTGGCCAAAATATACTCAAATCAATCCAACCTATCCCCAAGATTTTCTTCCTTTTCATAATATTCCCCTGACATTCTTGATGCTCTACTTCACTCTATCCCTAGAATAAACTCCTGTCCACTTATTTTTTAACCACTGTGGGTATTTACCATATAGGTCTCATTGAATGCATTCAAACTTCTACTATGATACCATCTGATCTGTAAATGGAAGGATTATAGCCTACTTGTCTCACCAACATGGAAATATTTATAAACAAATATAATCTTAGCTCAGTTGATGACAGAAAAAGACTCGACCAGTTAAGCCACAAGTCAAGTTGGCTCAAATAATAATGACGATGACTACTTGGTAGTCGAGATGAGAAGCAAGTTGGAAGAAGGACAAGTCGTGTAAAAAAAAATGACTCGGAAAGATGCAAGTCAGGTTGGAGTTAAGCAAGATGAACAAAGTCAAGTTTATTCAAGTGGGGTCGACCAAGTCGGGTCAAATCAAAAAGAGGAAATCTCGGTCAGACTATGGGTGGATCTAGTTGACTATAAGTTGTTGACAATCGATTATGAAATAGTAAAATGACCCATGATAGAGTTGGATCTTCCAAAGGCGATTTGGGTTGGCCAACAATGGAGAGTATGATCCAAAGGATGAATTTAACTACCAACTATGAAGGAAAACATTTGGGGAGTCGATTATTTTTAACCCACAATGTTTAAATATGCCCTGGCGATTTTGGCAGCCGACAACCATAAGAAGAACATGTGAAATTTGATTTTAATGTTCACTGACCAAAAAAACGTATTCAGGTCGATTTTAATGTTCCCCGACAAACAAAAATGTATGCAGGTTGATTTTAATGTTCCCCAATTAAAAAAAACATTACAAAAATTGGTTTGGCATTCGACGTTGGAGGACAAACGTTTTGGGGTGAATTTGATAGACGACGAATTCACAAAACATGTATATGGTCCACTGGTGGCTGACGAATGCCCAAACAACCCCAACTACTGATATATATATGATGTCTATGATTTATGAGCAAAGGAAAATGCCCGACGAAGTCGAGAACATACCCAATGACTCAAAAATGAAATTAGAAATTTCTAAATAGATATAAATAGTTCATAATAGAGGGCCGTCGATTTCCAACTCAAATTCAATGTACATCTATGGTTAAAGGGTTGTTAGTTTGGCTTATGAACTCATGCAGGACATATTCATATAGAACGAGCTCAAACAATAATGGGCACAAAAATATCTTTGCTAAACAATACGCCAACATTCATTAATTTACAATGCACACCATTAAACATTCACTAACAATGCAACCACAAACCATCATCACACATAGACTCAAAATTTACCCTGGAAACCCAAATGGGAAAATCAACATTCTTTCGGCTTCGACCAAGCTCTTATTTATTAAACAATGGGCAAGTTACATGCTCTTTGGTTCATCTCTATTCTCCTCAGTGACATCTGGGCAACCTCTATACATCATTCACAGCCAAAGAACCCCTTTCTCATTGTTGGGATATATCATATAGAATGTTGAGTCCACTGGGAGGATAGTTGGAAGGTTAGGCATCCCCAATGCTTCAACTTCTCTCCAGTTCATTTCTCTGTCATTTCTTTATTCGTCTGTCTTTTATCCCACATGGGAAAGGTATTATGAGAGTCTCATTATTCCTTTACATACAATAATATATTTCCCAACTTTACATATATTTCATACAAAATGTACATCAATCATGATGGCATGTGGCCCTTCATGCCAACAATATGATTTCCTTCATCGGCCATAGCCTTAACAATGCATGTGTTGATCATCTTATATTCCTAAGATGATAGCCAATTGTCTTATCAAATTTGATTCAGATCATTTCACCATGGATTTCAAGGATTTGTACACGAGCTTCACATAGTAAGGGAAGAAACATGTCCTCAAGAGCTTACATCTGGTTCCCCTAAAATTATCACCTCTCATGAAGAAGTTATTAAAGAAATACCACTTGAATATTATTGCATGGTTCAATGCCATACAAATAATGGACACCCGTCCTCTTTATAAGAAATTCATCCTAATTTGCAATTAATCCTCTCTAAACATCAATAATTATTTTAAACACCACAAAGTTTACCACCTTCATGAACATAAAAATCTCAAAATATTATAATCAAACCCTATATTAAAACTCCATAAACATACTCTTTTCAAATGAAATATACAAATAAAAATTTCAAAAAACACACATATATATAAATCTTTATAATAAAAAAGTGATTACTTATAATTAAAAATTAATTATAAAATGAAATGGAGAAACATGGGTTTCAACATAATAATCATAAAAAAACATGGGATGTCACATGTGAAGCATTCTAAGATAATAATTAACTTTTGAGATCTTTGAACATGGAATGTTTATAAAGATATCACACAAACAATGAAACTATAAAACTCAACAAATCTATGTATTTCATACTTTATTCATATGAGTGCTCCCCTTTCGTTAACAAGTGGAAACAAGGCGAGGCCACTTTTCAAGAGAGATAATAGCTTATGAGTCCATGAAGATAGGACTTTGTGATGTGTTGTTATCATATCAATGTGGTGTTCTATCCACAATAGAAAAGCAAATTGACCTTGGTCACTCTTTGACTACACTTTATTTTAAGGTAATTCAAATGCTCTCCAATATATTCGTGTTGTCTAAATCATTATTATAATAATCTATTTGTGTTGTCTAAATCATTATCATTATGATATTATGATTGAATTATTCAAATTTTATATATATATTTTTTTAAATATGTGTGTTTTTTTTTTTAAGATTATAGATTTAAATTTAAAGAGGGATAGAGTATGTATAATTCGATAGAGTTTAATAGTTAATTTTTTGTGCAAAAAGAGTTTTTTGTCTCACAAATAAATACATCAATTTAATATCTAACTTAATCATGATCTTAAANATTATTATTATTATATAATAATAATTCTTATATATATATATATATATATATAAAATTATATTTTTTTTACTTTTAAAGTTTTATCAATAAATATATATATAAAAATATAAAAATATTATCTTAAATATTTTCATTAACACTGGAAAAAATGTTAAAGAATATTTTATGCTTGTGAAGTCACCAATTTGAATAAACACAATTTTATGAATCTTTGCATTAAGTAACCACTTTGCATTTTTTGAATTGTATGTTGTTAATGTATAATGGATAATAAATTATTACTTATATGGTTTAGAAAAGTCTCTAAATGATTTAAATTATTTTTAAATCTAAAGAACTACCTATTACATACTAAATTCTCTCTTTTATAAGCATAAGCTTTGGGATGGTTAAAAACCCTTTTTTTAAATATTGAGTCATCGATCCTCATTACTAACAATCTCCTCATTATCTGCTTAGTCTACTAACAATCTCCTCATTATTTGATCTAAAGTTTTGTATCATATACCATTACAATCCATCACAACTTAGTGCATGGAAACATAATACTAGCATTTACTATATTGGCAAAAGACTTTGTATTTACACCAAGTAGGTTATCTACTATCGACTGGAAAATATTTTTGGCATTTGCATGTCTAAAGCTATGGGAGCCATACCTTAACCATGTTTTCGTTATAAAAAAGAATATTAAAACAATTAAAGGAAATAATATATATATATATATGATAAACATTGTTTGTTTTGATTATATGTATATATCATCAAATTAAGTTTAACTAGTTGTCATCAATGTTGTTGGACATTTGTTTAGTTTTGTATCAAAAAAGGCTCATTTCAAATCCCCTTAGTGAGACACACTAGTCTGCATAGTCATGTTTACTAGGGATTTCATTTATGAATGTGGGGAATCATTCCTTAAACTTCCCCATAAGGTTTTACCATAGGAATTAATGCCACATCTTCGATAATTGAGAATCTGCACACTCAACCAGATTAGTGACAACACTTATTGTACTATTTGGTACCAACATTGAATAACAATGGAGACTCTAGGGTTGGAGAATCATTGGCATGAGGTATGGACTCAATACACTTCAGAGATAAGGAGAGATCATGTCTATTTAATGGATGTAGAGGAAGAACTAGTTTGGTATGTCAATAATTCGGGGGGTGTTACACATTATTTTGGTCACCCTAATGATGATTACATAAACATGTGTTCAAGTTCCCAATATGATCTTTTGTTTGAGAAAAGAAACCTCTTTTATCACATGTTTAGGTTGTCATTGAATTCCACTATTGTTGCTTTCACGTTGGTTGATTTGTGTCATTGCATATCTGATCTCACAGGAACATTGGAGTAAGGAAGGATCAACAAAGACATAAGGAAGCGATTCATAAGGTATGTTATCTATTCCTTCTTTGGTAGTTAAATTCAATGATTGTAACCTAGGGAAAGCATCTTGTTCCGTCTTGTTTTGTTAAAGATCTAGGTGGAGCTAGGGGGATTAGTTCATGTCCGCATCTACCAATTTACCCGTTAACAAAATTGGTGACTCCGCTAGGGAGGTACAAATTGATTGTGGTTTTTTGTTGGCCACTTTCTCATAGCCTATCTTTTACATGCTATTTCAGTCTCTGAGTCTATGGGAGATCCAATTAGACTCATTGGATTTAAAATTTTCCTGAGACCCTTTGTCCTTTTTGAAAAATTTTCTATTTTGTGAAAGATTTTCGCACTGCACCTTATAGGTAGATCACGAAAACCTTCTATTTCCACACCCTAGTGGTTTGTTTCAGTGCGGGATTTCCGTGACCTGCATGATTATTGGTCTGCGGAAACCACTCATTTTCGCACTGTGTTATACTGCCTGCCCGGAACGGCGTTTGAAAACGTTTTTGATTGGGTCTTGACCTCTACTATTGCCCAGTAAACTGGAAAAGGGTTTTTAATACCAGTTCTTGACTGCTTCTGATTGTTTCAACTTTATCTTGATTGATTTCGGAGATCGAACGCCTCTCTTTTTATCTTTTTTTATTTATTTTTGTTTTTGATTTTTATAGATAAGGATATAATCTCTGGACTTGCGTCTGAGTGCTTGATCGATTAAAAGTCTTCATTTGGAGTTGGAATTATAGGTTGGTTACACCTCCTAGATTTCTTAATGATCGGAAAACCATTTTCTTGTTTACATTTGAAGAAACCTTTTCATGTCATTTTGTGTTTCTATCTTCATTGAAAGATCGATTTGGGTGCTTGTTGAGTGTTTTCTTTTCATTGATTTCTCATCCTTTCTTAGTTCCATCCCTGTTTGGTTTTTCAAAAGGAAAAAATTAAAGTCTTTTAAGTCTTTTAGGCGATCATTTATGCAAAAAATATTGGGATTCAAAAAAATTGAAAAAGAACAAATAGTGAAATTATATCGTTTATGATTGTTTGGTACTGCATTTAAAAGAAGAGAATTGTACATCGTAGTTTGCATTGTTCCAGAAAAAAAATTTATTTCTCCCTACTGTAGATAGAATTCATCCAACGAAAGTTTGCATCATTCATTTCTATTTACATGTTATTAGGTCAAAGTCTCACATAACATTGGTTTCATTCTCGTCTCCCTCTTGAGTAACAACAACCTTTAATAATATTGCGAAACTCTAAAATTCAACTAGTAACTTTTTCTAGGACTCTTTTACACCAACATTAGCTAGGCTAGAGCTTTGGAATAGGCAGTGAGACACACTCTCCAAAGCACAAAACACACCATAGTATCTTGTGATAGGGAGTGGTCAAATCCATTTGCAACATTTTGTCCTAGGAAGCCCTTCTTACACAAGGGTCAAACCTAAGGTCGCATTGAGATTGGCAGAGTCACTCACCCTGCTTTGTTGGTCTCAGTGTAGAGATTGCACATATTATAGGGGTCGCTTGAAGGTATACCCACAATGATGAGTGGAAGCCTCTCAAGTTGATTTTGGGCTCAATACCCTGTCCTTGCATGTGGATCGGACTGTCGATTGTTTCCCCAGGCATCATTGTTGTTTGTGGTAACTTTAGTAGCCTATCTTCTTAAGGTCTTACACAAGGTGATTATGGAGGGGCAAGTCTCCATGGTACCTGGAATCGACATTGGCCAGACTCACTCGGGATCCTTGGAGGGTTTACCCACGATTATGTGTGGGAGCTTGCACCAAGGTGCAAGTCCGTTAAGCAGGTCGTCAACATAACTTTTCCACCCTAGCCCAACCCCTTCTTGTCTCGACTTCACAACGTTGGATTTCATCACCAACTAGTGACTTCAGAATAGGAAGGTCTTGTTTGCTTGGTTTTGATTCCTAGATTGTACTAGTGAGTGTTGTTTGTTTACGTAGTTGGCCATAGATTTTTTGGTTCAACCAACATTGACCCTCCACGTCTTTCACGTAGGATGCAAGGACTACCTCTGGAAGAGCCAACATTTTCTCCACCCTTGCCTCCAAACCCACTGGAGGATTCTCCTCAATAGAGTGAGATCCAGGACCACGTACCCTCACATCCGAAAAGGACCGATTCTCTAGAGAACTTCCGAATTGTTTCTGACCCTCTAGAAGCTTTTTGCCTACCTCCTAGATACGAGAGACGTATTCTCTGACTCAATTTGTCTGGAGAACTTGTTATTGACACTTCTAGATTATCTCCCAAGATTGTCGTGAGCCTTAACGAGGATCCTTATTGGACCACTAACATAGCTCAGAATCCGACTTCTAGAAGGAACCCTTCTACCTCAGAGATAGGAGTTAAAATACATATTGCTTCTGAACCTCTCGAAACATCTTACACATTCATGATAACCCTAGATCACTTTAATACTACAACGCGTTATTATTTTCCTGGTTCAGAAACATTGTCATTTGGCCCCAATTTAACCACCCCCCTCCAGTAGGCCCATTCTACGATGATCCCAAATACTATGGCTATTACCACTGGAAATACGGTGGCTGACCAAACACCTATTGGTACACCACTTTTACCTAGTTAGATCCCATCACTTCCTCTTGGGTATAATGCATTGAATGCTTCTATACCCAACCCTGCTCAAGTTCCATCTGGAGCATCTGGAGTTTTCTCTCCTCCCGAGCACAATTTTGTGACCAGTTTTATTCTGACACTTCCCCAACCCCCTTTTGGGAGGTCGTATTCACCTCTCATAGGAGGAGACGAACCTAGTGGCACCACTCAGTCTTTCACACCTAATTACTAGATTCCTATTGGCGAACAATTTCACCTTGGGGGCCAAACACAATCCCCTTTTGGAGGTCAAATCCCAATTAGATCACAACCCCCAATTGGGACACAACCCCCGGTTGGAGGACAACCCCCACCTACCCCACCCTATGGAAAGAACATACCTGCAACCTTGGCCCAGTATTGGAACTATCTTACCCAAGGTAATCCTCAACCGACTGGGGGGAAACAACCTCAAGCTATCTCTTTCATACCCCCTAGTACAGAACAACCATACCCAGGTCTATCTAATCCCATTTGGGGTTCAAACATTCAACCCAATGTCCCTATTCAAGGGAACATCCCTAACTAGTAAAACCCTATGGGCCACATGCCTCCGCACCGACAACCGAATCTACCCAGATCTTCGCATTATATGCAAACTGCTTATATTCCTACTGGTATATCTATGGGACTTCCTCCCCAAAGTCACCAGTACCCCCATGTGAATAGACAATTACCCTTCTTAGCCACCCTGGACCTCCCTGATCTCTCTAGAATTTTAAATGACCCTATCCGTCACTCTCCTCAGTGGCCCGTCATACTAGCCAAACTGCCATCTGACATTCCTAAGTTCAATGGTAAACTGGGAGAGGACGCAAACAATCATGTAATGAGATTCCACCTTTGGTGTTCATCCAACTCTTTGATGGATGACTTCGTTCGGTTACTTATTTTTCAAAGAACTCTCACAGGTTCAGCCACGAGGTGGTATATATAATTACCACGAGGCTTCTTCATCGATTTCGATACCCTAGCTATGGCTTTCCTCACTCACTACCAGTTGCCAATCCGTTATGAAATGGGGACCAAGATTTTGAGTTCTTTCAAGCAAAGTAAATCCACTCATATCTCTAATCACATTCATGAGTGGAGACAAAGACGTCCTCTAATCAAACTCAATCTTCCAGATCAGTTATTGGCAGAATGGTTCACAAAATCCTTCGTGAATGGCATATCTAAAGACATTTCTATGGGTGGAGTTGTCACAGAAGAAAAGGTGATCAGTCGTGCCCAGTATCTCGATCTCGTTTATTCACAAATGGGTACTCTTTACAATCTGCTTCCTGATGCACCTTGTCCTTCTACCACAACCACCTCAATGACCCCAACAACTTCTCATGTCGTTGATGGACTGATAGGTACTTTCCATGCTCAACCTCAGTCTGCACAGAACTCTCACACCACGCCCAAATCCCATGCTTCTAATTCTCAAAATGATTTGACGCCCACCCCTCCCACTGGTAAAACTTCAAAAGTGAACGTCGTTCAATCGACTCCTACCGATAAGAATAAATATAAAATAGGGAAGGGTAGGAATAAGGAGGATAAGAACAACAACCCACAATCTGATAAGGCTAAGACACAACCTATTGAAGATAAGGATAAACACAAACCTCTCTATCCTTGCCTTATCTGTGGTGATGATCACTACATGAAGGATTGTCTGAGACGTGCTGAGGTCATGAAGTTTCTCCAAGGGACCCCAAAACCTCCTACCCTTGTCATCTTGTCTCAACCCTTCCCTTCTCAACAACATGCTCAATTGGTCATCCATGATCAACCTTCTTCATCCACCACCTCCTATGTACTTATGTGTAACATTGATTCAAAGAAGAATGACATCACACTTACCACTCATGCCAAAGATTACCCTTCCTCCAAGGAGAAAGTTGATGATATACCACCTTCATTGTTTCAACAATCTCCCTTGTCTCTACCTTCCAATGGTCCTCTTCATCTCGAATGATCGAACCTTGATATAGTCCTTCGCCCTCCTCCCAAGGGCGTGGTTCGACAGTCTTCTTTCAATCCTCATGCGTGTGCTACCCATAACTATAGTATAGTAGAAGATCTGGCACAAGCAATGTCTGCGATGTCAGCCCTCGAAGTCCTTCAAAGTTGTCCTACACAAGGGAAGACATTGTTGAAATCTATCAGTGGAATCGACCCTATGGATAAAAATTTAATAATCTTTGACTTGGAAGATCACATTCCAAGGTTAACCCCTCAACTCGCATTTCAAATACAAGTTGTTGTCTCCGATAAGAACATTTGTAGAATAGTTATTGATGAGGGTGCCTCGACATGTGTCATGTCTATTGCCTACTGGAAAGCCATCGACTCTCCTCCCTTAACTGAATCACACAACATGCTCAAGGCCTTTAATGGCTCTGGATTTAATCCCTACAGTTTCCTCCCTTCGTTTCCTATTACATTAGAAGGAAAAATGGTCAATGTTGAAGTTGAGGTCTTTGACGCACCTCTTGATTACAACCTTCTACTTGGTCATAGAAGGATTGATTCTATGCATGCAGTCGTGTCTACTCTTTTCTAGATCATGTGTTTTCTGCATCAAGGAAAAGTAGTTATAGTGGACCAACTGGCCTTCTTCAACTCTAACACATGTACCAGCAACATACCTTTCATAGCTAATACACCCCCTAGGTACGAGAATGTCAGTGTGGGTCTACTCAAATATTCCACTCTGATGGGTACATTTTTTATCCCACCACCCGACATTCCACCACCTATGGTTGCCTCGATCAACATGATTTCCATCTCCGTTCGTGAAACCCATTCATCTTCTGACCCATGTCTAATACCCAAACCTGGTGATTATTCACACTATGGTGACTAGATATCTTTAAGTTCGATTGAATCCACCTATCAAGCCATTCAATCGACATCCCCCTCTACCCCCTCTCTTGGAAATTCATCTCATGATCCTTTTCACATGATTTTTCCCACAAATGAGATGATTATGTCGGTTATGTCTATGGAGGACACTCCTTGGGACAATGGACATCATCGTTCCATTCTCTTCCTGGAACAACACACCCTCGAGAGTTACCAACAGATTTCGACTCCGTCAATCGTTGTCGTCATTTCTTCTCTTCTCGAGTCCACACACAATGTGTTATACGAAGGGAACTTAAATAATATTTCACCCACGGTCCCCCTCGACATATCCACTAAACCTGGAGTTGTCAAAAGTGTGCACATCAGATCTTCGTGTTTCACTGATGAAGTTGTCACATATAAATCCCTTTTTCAAGAGTTTCATGATGTCTTCGCATGGAGCTATGAAGAGATTCCTGGTATTGACCTCGATATTGTTGTACACGAAATTAAGACATACCCGGGCGCTAAAACCGTCCAGCAAAGACTTCGCCCAGTCCACCCTTGCAAAGCAGCCGC
This sequence comes from Picea sitchensis, assembly GCA_010110895.2. Classification (NCBI taxonomy): domain Eukaryota; kingdom Viridiplantae; phylum Streptophyta; class Pinopsida; order Pinales; family Pinaceae; genus Picea; species Picea sitchensis. The sequence continues at coordinate 106,225 of SNQJ01S0027142.1, forward strand.
TATCAAGCTTGAAGTAAAAAAATGTCTTAAAGCTGGCTTTATTTATCCTGTGGCTTTAACTGATTGGGTATCCAATCTCGTCCTGGTTAACAAGAAACAGGGTACGATCTGTGTATGCGTTGATTATAGGGACATTAATAAAGCTTGTCCTAAAGAAAAATTTCCCACCCCCTTCGTCGACCAGATTGTTGATGATTGTGCCAGGAGTGAAATCTTATCTTTCATGGATGGTTTCTCCAGATATAATCAAATCAACATCCTGTCCGCGGATCAACACAAAACCACTTGTATTTGTCCTTGGGGCACTTTTGCCTACCGAAAAGTGCCCTTCGGTTTAAATAATGTTGATGCAACATTTGAAGGTGCTATTGTTGTGGGGTATTCTACCCTACGGACTAATAAGCTAGGGCTCTAAACTTATACGCAGATCATGACCCTTAAGATTTAACTTTTAACCTTCTACCCAAAATCTCAACCCCTTTTCGAGCAAACAATGGAAGAATCGACTCA
>SNQJ01S0027143.1:35272-60117 GCA_010110895.2 Picea sitchensis
GGAAAATGCAACTTCTTTTCTCAGGAAAAGTTCTTCTTCCTTCTCTCTTCAGGAACTCAGGCCACTGTGACCCTTCTAAAGGCAATAGATAGGTTTACATCATTAACGATCATAGGGATGACGAAAATAATGTGTAACACTCCTAGAAATTGATTACAATATTCTCTCTAACCACGCCAAAATCTAGGGAGGTTATAAACCAACTCCTTGCTTAGACTCAATTGACTTAGTTGACTTTCCCAAACATTAATTATCACAAAATTTACATGGAATGACTTTAACCATCATTATTAAACTCAATTACATCAAGTAAACTCTCATCATGAAAAATTACATCAATAAATTTTGAATTTGACTCACAAAATTCAAAATATGTCCTTTTTCCCATAAGTGTGGCATGGTTCTACAGAAGCGCAGTGTACAGGACAAAAGTGTAGCGTCGTCTGGGAGGAACCCTTTGGGTAGCTTTTATGCATCTTTTTTCTAAAATAATGGTGGGAGGATATAGCTATGGATGTGTAGAATACCTATGAACTTTGAAACCTATAAAAATCCATCTCCATGGCTTCCAAAAATGAAACCTCCCAAGATGACTCCAGAAGCGCAACGAGGGGTCCAAAAAGGTGGAAAAGACATGAAATTTGACTAGTTTGTTTACTTTTCCTTCAAAAATATAAGTTGAACTGGCCAATAAAGTACATATCTATGATGTAGAGATCAAGGGATATCCAACCATGTAAATAAATCATCATTTGGTGCCCTAATAAAAAAGCGCGGCGGGGGCTTGCTTCGTTTCTGTATATCAAAAAATTGCCAAAATTTCAAAATTTTCTACCAAAATAGTGCTCAAAGGTAGAGAAATGTATCTCTAGACATAAAAAAAAAATTAAAAAATGGAGAGAGGATTTTGTTACATTCTATGTGGTGAACAAAAGCCTCCTCCAGTTTTCAAAAATACTTTCTCATGTGTTCTGAATCCAAGTTTGAAGTTAGTCACTCTAATATTGAAGAAGCGCAACGTACTCTCAACAAAAGAACAACGTGGTCTTTGAGAGGGTTTTTGGAGGCCTTCACAGAATATTTTTGGGATAAAAGTGGTATGTTTGGAAATATTATGATGTATTCTACACAATGGAGTCATCAAGCACTACAAACATCTTCTCCAAACCCATGAAAACTGACTTGAATTCAATCTATCCAAAAGTGTAGGAACCCTCCTATAGAAACTATATTTTGGAAATTTCTCTCAAATCATAACACCTGTGCATAAATTGAAGGAGGTTTTTTTTCCCTAAGATTCTAACTCCCTTTAAATATAACTTAATTGATGGACATGAATATTTTTCCTTAAATGAATGACATTTTGATGACAATTCAAGTGAAAACCTAGACCATGACCTGAATGATGACATTTTAATTGTTTCATGACCTAAGACACCTAAATGAAAACATGACCATGATGAGTGATGATAAGTATGAGATGTTAAATTTTATTTGAGAATTTTGTTTGAGAATATAACAATTTAACCTAATGACCCTATCAATCACATAGAAAGAGTACATTTGATCACTGGGACTAATGGACATTGACATTGAGTCGAACTGGGGATGGAATCTCCTTTAAGAGGTGTCAAGAACATTGTAGACTAGGTAGCCTCATACATTGGGAAATGGATTCACTACAGCTACAATCTTCAAAGTGACTCAAATTAAAATGAAAACTGAATTGTACCATCAACTACAATCTCAACTGGAAATTGACACTGGAAAATATGCTCAGAATGTTGAGCTTATTTTCTCACCAACCAATTCTAACAGCTAAAAAACTACTCAGTCAAGTGAAATCATAGTACGAGTCTAACTAATCAAGTAAATTTCTACTTGATTGATGCTCCCATCCAACTTCTCTGTACATGAATAAAAATTTATACATTGGCATCCAGAAACATTTCTGAAAATGATCTCCATTATCAATGAATGCTACAATAATTACCTTCACTGATGGTTGCAACAAACTTTCCACTAGATCCTAAAAGACATGAAAATTTACCTCTTGCTGATCTGGAGGAAGAAAGGCATCTTATTTTATTGAATATTCCCTCTCTTCATAATGAAACTCAACAAGAGTGTGCTCCTGATCTTCACAAAATTATGAACATGTAAATGGGCAACTTTCCTCTTGAAATACAAACTCAGGACATGAAATAATTGAAGTCAAATATGAATAACACTCCTCATCAACATCCTGGTGCTCTGAAATCTAAATACATTGTTGATCATCTCCATATGTTATAGGAGAAGGAAGACATGGTTAGCTGGAAATTTTCCTGAACTGCATGGAAGACATAATATGATTTTTACTCATGTTGTTGGAAATGAATTTCAATCAAGTCTTCTTAAATTTCCTCATCCATCAAATCCTCATCACCATATACACTTTCCAAATATTGAATAAAACCTTGAACATGCTGACAACAATATTTTACCTGCAGTAAAGAAGCATATGTTTTTGTAAAATTTTCATAAAAAATCATATGAAAATCAACAAGTGAATATATACAACCAGATGGTAAACCTTCATACCATGAATTTGCTTTTCCCTCCAAATTTTCCATGAACATCTTCATCAGAAAATCGTCGGGAAACTGAATTTGCAGCCTATGTACATGCATATGAAATTTGACCCCCTTCCTGATCTTTCAACTTAAACAGATAGGTCTACCAATCTATGTGAGGAAGATGATTTGGAAACCCAGGTATATGAGATCGATTCATAGGATTATAACTTGTAGATTGAGAATCTATCTTGAAGTAGTGGAGTCGTCAATAAAATCTTTAGGCTACTAAGTCTTTGGACAATGGAGTTTCCATGAAAATTATAACTCTAGATTCTTGAAAATGGAGTCATTGGATGAATGATATACAACCTTTCTATCTCTGACTATTGTTCACCATCAATACTCAGATATGAACTTTGTCGTTTTATCCCAGGGAAGATCTCACCTTCGCTCCCCGGCAACGGCGCAAAAATTTTTATTCTCCATAGTGTCCCAAGGATGAGAATGGAAACTGACGGAGGTAACCTCGAACCACTTATCATTGGTTAGATAGCCCTACCAAATCAAAGAGGGTTCTCTCAATAATCTCACACTCACATCCAATGGAAATGACTTGAGCATATAAGGATTTTAGGCTAGGTATTTAGATCACTAGGGTTTTTAAATTTTAAGGTTTTATTGGATCAGAAGTAATGGGTTTAAGAATAGGACAAATAGGTTGAACGATCAGTTACAGATATAAAATGAGGCAAGGTAGGTGTAATCAATGGCATAATTGGTTTTTCATTGTAGTGTAGTGAGGAAGAAATTATAAAAGGAATCAAGTGAGCATACATGCATGAATTCACTTGTTTGGAAGATAAAACACTTAAAAGATAATATCTAACAAAATAGGGTATTAAGCAATGAATTATGTTTAACACTTAAGATATTAAGCATGAGAAGAAACATAGATGGTTGCTAGAAATTTTTTATAATCAAATACATAATAATAAATGAGAAATACAATTCCACTAACCACAACACATGAATCCCATGAAAATAGTTGCAACTGTGTATTATTTCTCTCCAAAAAGGGTGTCACTAGCTCAAAACCTTTCACTCTCTGATGTCCCCCCCTTGAATCTGACTAAAAACTAGATACATATAGATGGAAAACAAATTTCCTCATCCAAAGAGTCGAATCCTACCTCCTAGGAACTGATTACAAGATTCTCTCTAACCACGCGAAAAGCTAGGGAGGTTAGAAACTAACTACCTGTTTAGACTCAACTGACTTAGTTGACATTCCCAAAAATTAATTATCACAAAATTTACATGGAATGACTTTAACCATAATTATTACACTCAATTACATCAATTTAACTCTCATCATGAAAAATTATATCAACAAATTTTGAACTTTGACTCACAAAACTCGAAATATGGCCTTTTTCCCAGAAGCGCAGCATACAGGACAGAAGCATAGTGTGGTCTGGGAGGAACCCTTTGGGTAGATTTTATGCATATTTTTGCTTAAATAATGGTTGGAGGAGATAGATTTGGATGTGTAGAAGACCTCTTAACTTTTAAAACTACAAAAATACATATCCATGGCTTCCAAAAACGCAACCTCCTAAGATGACTCCAAAAGCATAGCGAGGGGTCCAAAAAGGTGGGAGAGACATGAAATTTGACTAGTTTTTTTACTTTTCCTTAAAAAATATAAGTTGACCTGGTCAAGAAAGTAAATATCTGTGATGTAGAGATCAAGGGATATCCATCCATGTAAATAAATCATCATTTGGTTCCCTAGGAAAAAATTGCGGCGTGAGCTCGTTGCGTTTATGTATATCACAAAATTGCCAAAATTTCAAAATTTTATGCAAACATAGGGCTCAAAGGTAGAGAAATATATATCTAAACATAAACTTTTGTGTAAACATGAGAGAGGTTTTTGTCATTTTCTATTTTATGAACAAAATCCTCCATGTTTCAAAAATACTTTCTCATTTGTTTAGAATCCAAGTTTGAATCTAGTCACTCAAAGATTGTAGAAGCACAGCGTGCTCTCAGCAGAAGAGAAACGTGGTATTTGAGAGGGTTTTTAGAGGCCTTCCGAGAGGATTTTTGTTCTGCAAGTGGTATGGTTGGAAACCTTATGATTTATTCTACATAATGGAGTCATCAAGCATTAGAAAAACCTTCTTCTAACCCTTGAAAAACTGAATTGAAGTTAAGTTTTCCAAAAGTGCAGTAACCCTCCTAAGATAACTTAAGTGATGGACATGACTCTTTTTCCTCAAATGAATGACTTTTTGATGACAATTCAAGTGAAAACCTAGACCATGATCTGAATGATGACATTTTAATTGTTTCATGACCTAAGACACATGAATGAAAACATGACCATGATGAGTGATGATAAGTATGAGTATTGGAGGGAGTATCAATCACACCTGGACACACCAATGACCATTTGACAACCAAGAGATGTTAAATTCTATTTGAGAATATAACAATTTTACCTAATGACCCTATCGATCACATAGAAAAAGTACATTTTATCACTGGGACTAATGGACACTAACATTGGCTCCAAATGGGGATGGAATCTCCTTTAGGAGGTGTCAAGAACACCATAGACCAGGTAGCCTCTTCCATTGGGAAATGGAGTCACTGCATCTACAATATTCAAACTAACTCAAATTAAATTGAAAACTGAACTTTACCATCAACTACAATCTCAATTGGAAACTAACACTAAAAAATATGCATAGAATGTCGAGCTTAGTTTCACACCAACCAATTCTAACAGTTGAAAAAATACTCAATCAAGTGAAATCATAGTGTCAGTGTAACCAATCAAGTAAATTCCTACTTGATTGATGCTCCCAACCAGATTCTCTATACATGAATAAAAATTTATACATTGGCATCCAAAAACATTTCTCAAAATGATCTCCATCATCAATGAATGTTGCAATAATTACCTTCACTGTTGGTTGCAAAAAACTTTCATCTGGATCCTGAAAGAAATGAAAATTTACCTATGTTGATCTGGAGGAAGCAAGGCACCTTCTTTTCTTGAATCTACCCTCTCTTCATAATGAAATTCAACAAGAGTGTGTTCCTGATCTTCACAAAATTCTAAACATGTAAATGGGTAACTTTCCTCTTGAAATACAAACTCAAGACATGAAATAATTGAAGACAAATATGAATAACACTCCTCATAAACATCCTGGTGCTCTGAAATCTTAATACATTTATGACCATATCCATATGATATAGGATAATGGACATGGTATTCATCACTAGTTTTATGATTGGAATTCTCTTTAGTCAAGGAAGACATGGTTGGATGTAAATTTTCCTGAACTGCATGGCAACCAGGATCTGATTTTTCCTCATGTTGTTGGAAAGGAATTTCAAGAAAGTCTTCTTGAAGTTACTCAACCATATACTACTCATCACCATATACACTTTCTAAATACTGAATAAAACCTTGAACATGCTGACAACAATATTTTACCAGCAGTAAAGAAGGATATGTTTCTTTAAATTTTTCATAAAAAATCATATGAAAATCAGCAAGTGAATATATATAACTAGATGCAAAACCTTCATACCATGACCTCACTTTTCCCTCCAAATTTTCCATGAACATATTCATCAGACAATCCTCAAGAAACTAAATTTGCAACCTATGTACATGCATATGAAATTTGACCAAGTCAAGAGAAGCATAATCTCCTTCCTGGTCTTTAAACTTAGGCAGATAGGTCTGCCATTATATGCGAGGGAGATGATTTGGAAAACCAGGTATATGAGATCAATTCATAGGAGCATACCTTGTATATTGAGAATCCATCTTGAAAAACTGGAGTCGCCAATAAAATCTTTAGGCTACTTAGTCTTTGGACAGTGGAGTTTCCATGAAAATTCTGAGCTCTAGATTCTTGAAAATGGAGTTGCTAGGTGAATTTTGTACAACCTTTCTGTGTCTGAATATTGTTCACCATCAATACTCAGATATGAACTTTTTCATTTTATCCTAGGAAATTTCTCACCTTCGCTCCCCAGCAACGGCGCCAAAAATGTTATCCTCCGCAGTGTCCCAAGGCTGAGAATGGAAAAATGACGGAGGTAACCTCGAACCACTTAGGATTTGGTAGCTAGCCCTACCAAATCAAAGAGGGATCTCTCAATAATATCACACTCATAGCCAATGGAAATGATTGGAGCATATAAGGATTTTAGGCTAGGTATTTAGATCACTAGGTTTTTGAAATTTTAGGGTTTTATTGGATCATAAGTAATGGGTTTAATAACTAGGACAAATAGGTAGAAAGATCAGTTACATATATAAAATGAGTCAAGGTAGGTTTAATCAATGGAATAATTGGTTTGTCATTGTAATGTAGTAAGGAAGAAATTATATAAGGAATCAAGTGAGCATACATGCATGAATTCACTTGTTTGGAAGATAAAAACACTTAAAAGATAATCTCTAACAAAACAGAGCATTAAGCAATGAATTTTTTTTAACACTTAAGATATTAAGCATGAGAAGAAACATAGATGGATGCTAGAAACATTTAATAATAAAATACATAAGAATAACTGAGAAATACAATGCCACTGACCACAACACATTAATCCAATGAAAATAGTTGCAATTGTGTATTATTTCTCTACAAAATGGGTGTCACTAGCTCCAAACCTTTCACTCTCTGATGCCCCCCCCTGATTATGGCTGAAAATTAGATACATATATATGGAAAACAACTTTTCTCACCCAAAGGTTTGAATCCTACCTCCTAGGAACTGATTACAAGATTCTCTCTAACCACGCCAAAAGCTAGGGAGGTTAGAAAGCAACTCCCTGTTTAGACTCAACTGACTTACTTGACTTTCCCAAACATTAATTATCACAAAATTTACATGAAATGACTTTAACCATCATTATTTCACTCAATTACATCAAGTAAACTCTCATCATGAAAATTACATCAATAAATTTTGACTTTGACTCACAAAACTCGAAATATGGCCTTTTTTCCAGAAGTGTAGAGTGGTTCTGCAGAAGTGCAGCGTACAGGACATAAGCATAGCGTGGTCTGGGAGGAACCCTTTGGGTAGATTTTATGCATATTTTTGCTGAAATAATGGTTGGAGGAGATATATTTGGATGTGTAGAAGACCTTTGAACTTTGAAACATGCAAAAATCCATCTCCGTGGCTTCCAAAAATGCAACCTCCTAAGATGACTCTAGAAGCACAACGAGGGGTCCAAAAAGGTGGCAGAGACATGCAATTTGACTAGCTTTTTTACTTTTACTTCAAAACTATAAGTTGAACTGGCCGAGAAAGTACATATATGTGATGTAGAGGTCAAGGTATATCCAACCATGTAAATAAATCATCATTTGGTTCCCTAGGAAAAAATCACAGCGTGAGCTCGCTGTGTTTCTGTATATCACAAAATTGCCAAAATTTCAAAATTTTCTACAAAAATAGGGCTCAAAGGTAGAGAAATATCTCTCTATCCATAACACTTTTTGAAAAACTGATAGATTTTTTGTTTATTTTCTATGTTATGAACAAATTCCTCCTCCAGGTTTCAAAAATACTTTCTCATTTGTTCAAAATCCAAGTTTGAAGTTGGTCACTCAAAAATTGCAGAAGCGTAGTGTGCTCTCAGCAGAAGAGCATCGTGCTCTTTGAGAGGGTTTTTGGAGGCCTTCCCAGAGGATTTTTTGGATGCAAGTGGTATGGTTGGAAATATTATGATGTCTCCTACACAATGGAGTCATCAAGCACTGTGAAAACATTCTCCAAACCCCTGAGAAACGAACTTGAACTCAAGTTGTCCAAAAGTGCATGAACCCTCCTATAGCAATTGTATTTTGGGAATTTCTCTCAAATCATAACTCTTGTGCATAAACTAAAGGAGGTTTCTTTTCTCCCGTAGGGGTGTATATCAATTGGCAAGTTTCATGTATATGGAAGGAAATTTGTGAATGGAGGTTTTAAGTTCGATTCTCACCCCGACTAACCCGTGCGCCATTCATGCAGGTTGCGTGGATGCACATGGGGTTATAGTGGTAGTCGTCGAGTATAGACCCCGTGTCATGCGAGTACAAGAACCGCGAGTTTCTGATTCCCCCAGCAAAAACAAAAAAAGGATGTTTTTGTTCCCTAAGAGGCTAACTCCCTTTAAATATAACTTAAGTGGTGGACATGACTCGTTTTCCTTAAATGAATGACATTTTGATGACAATTCAAGTGAAAACCTAGACCATGACCTGAATGATGACATTTTAACTTTTTCATGAACTAAGACACCTGAATGAAAAGATTACCATGATGAGTGATGATAAGTATGAGTACTGGAGGGAGTAGCAGTGACACCTGGACACACCAATGACCATTTGACAACCAATAGATGTTAAATTTTATTTGAGAATATAACAATTTGACCTAATGACCCTATCAATCACATAGAAAGAGTACATTTGATCACTGGGAATAATGGACACTATCATGTAGATTGAAAAGTGACTTATCGGAGGAAATATAGAGAGTACTTATTTAGGCCAATTATATGTCATTGTAGACAGAAGATCACAGAGAAAACTAATAAAATATACATAATAACAACAAGATGACGGAAAAGGCTCACTAGCCAACTTTTGTGTATTCACACCAATGTTACATATTTATAGTACAATGGGTGATGCCACCTCATATAAATATTTTCTCTAGATCCTAAAATCATGCATGATGACTAGGCTAGGAAATCTTGTTACACATTATTTTCATCACCACTATGACCGTTAATGATGTAAACCTATATGTTTCCTTCAGAGGGGTCAATAGCCTGAATTCCTAAAGAAAAAAGGGAGAAGAACTTTTCTTGAGTGTTGGCACAGGGTAAAACCCAAGGTTCACTCCAAGAGCACACCAACAATCCCTAGCTACTGGCCCTTTTGGCAACACCTGCGAAGCAGATATAGTCTCAACCGAAGCAGCTAAGAGGGGGGTTGCAGGACAGATATGTCTACAACCAGGGGAATATCAAGTGGAACTAATACAACAATAATGCAGCATTCATATATCCCTTATTAGCTAGATCTACTCTGCACAGCTATACATCTGATCTAACACAATAATGAAAATAACAGTATAACAATGACAGAGATCCAGGCATCAATCACACATACGACACAAAATATACGTGGTTCACCCTCTCTCTAGGGCTATGTCCACAGAACTGTGATTATGATATATTAAGATAAATCTTACAGTTCTAATCTACGCTCTTAGTCAGTAGGTCTTCTCTCTTCTTCTCTCTATCTCCCACCTTCCTGCGCACCCACCTGTAGGACTTGATCTTTGCACCTAGCTAAAGATCTTACAATACCAGAAGACTCTCACTCTCAGCAGTCCTCTCTCTCACAGTACAATAATCTCTCAACCAAAAACAATCAATATCAATACCCAACACTAGTACCGAACTGACCTAGGTCCTCTCGACCTCTATTTATACATTATAGTCCCTCACCAAAAGCCTTAGGTTGAAACCTAGCTGTCAAAACCCTAATTACACAAAACCCTAGGTGTCTAAATCCCTAGGTCAACTTGACCTGCCTTTTCAGGGCTTCTCCAGCCTGTCTTTCCTCCCTTTTAGCGTGGTGCTCCAAAGCATCCAATGGTGGATTTCTCTACTTGTTGAGTTGTCTACGATTCTTTTCTCTTGTTTATCTATCATCCCTGATCTCCTCATTCAATGGCTTGCTTTTCCGTACTTCGCTCCATCTTTTCTGCTCTTTTTCTTACTTTGACCTAGTGATAGTCACTGTGTTTCCCACGCAGTTCATGTTTAACATTTTATTCCTCGATCTTCGCTTCCTTGCATAACCAAGGGCCAATAGGCCCCCAACACTCACCTGTGACTCGTCCCGAGGCACATCAAATCTGATCTTTCCATGTCACTTCAAATTTGGACTATGCAGTGCAGCCTTTGCTTTCTTCTTTATGCCTCCTTCCCATCCTTGTGCAGACTGACTTTTCTGTGTCTGGTACCCAGTTTCAACTGCTCCTGGTACCTAGAATCTTTTCTCCTTTCTTTTACTGAGAGCTTCGAGGCAGTTGGTTTTCATAGTACAACTTCAGTTGATTCACGTTTACTAATCCCTCTTTCCATTCTCCCTTCAATGTCTTATGTTGTGCAACTCCTCCTTCTGTAACATAGGCGATCTCATATGGTCCAAGCCAATGCATTATGAACTTCCCTATATGTCTTATAAATTTACTGTCATACACCAATACTAAATCACCTTGCTTAAATGCCTTCTTCTTGATGTGTCTGTCATGATAGGCCTTCTCTCTTCCCTTCTGCACCTACTGATGGAATCCTTCCATAAATTTGTCTTCTTCTAGTTCAACCAGCTGGGAAAGCCTCTCACAAACAACGCCAATATCATCCATGTCTGTAAATGTAGCAATTCTTAAGCTCAGTACCAAGTACTCCATCGGGACAATAGCTTCAAGACCATAAACCAACTTGAAAGGGGTCTGCATTGTTAATTTCTTGCAAGTGGTTCTATAATCCCAAAGTACTGCTGGTACTCTTAAATCCCATTCATCCATGTTCACACTGTAAATCTTTCTCAATTTTGTCTCCAAGATTTTTTTGAATGCTTCAACTGTTTCGTTTTCTTGTGGATGGTAAGGTGTACTCTTATGATGGTGGACTGCAAATTATTCAGTCAGGGCTTCAACTGTCTTATTGATGAAATGAGTGCCTTGATCGCTCATAAGGGTCTTAGGGCATCCAAATCTGGTTATTATGTCATTAAATATAAAATGCACAGTTGTAATTGCACTACAGTCCTTGACTGCTCTTGCTTCGGCCCATCTAATCAGGTATTTTGTCGCAGTGATAATATACCTTGCTCCTGTGCGCTTCCCTGGTGGGATTAAAGGTCCCAGGAAGTCAATGGCCCATTTTTCAAATGCTTGTAGGGTAATATGCGGTGCTAGTGGAATTTCGTCTCTTCTGGATGGTTTTCCAACTCTCTGGCATACATCACAGGCTCTGGTATACTCTTTAGCATCTTTTTGTAAAGTAGGTCACCAAAGGCCAGCTCGCAGAACCTTCTGCGCAGTTGCTTTGCTTGTGTAATGTCCTCCTGTGATGCATTCATGAGCTTCTGTGAGGATCAATGGGTTCTCTACCTCCATCACACATCTTCTTAGTATCTCATTAGGTCCCATCTTATATAGCTGACCAACTATTAATGAAAATTCTGCAGCGCGCACCACTAGTTGTTTCTTCTGGGAAATTGTATACTCACTTGGAGCCATTCCTATTGATAGGAATTGGACTATGTCTATGAAGTGGTCATCCATCTTCCTAATGGCGAGCAGTTGTGCATCTGGTAGTGTATCCTCCAGACTAGTGGGTTCTTCGCCATGTTCCAACCTCGACAGGTGGTCAGGTCCCTTGTTCATTCTTCCTGGCTTAACTATGATCTCAAAATCATATTCTTGAAATAGGAGAAGCCATCTGCATATTCACCCCCCCAACACTTGCATGTTGACGAGATAATTCAGCACAAAGTGATCAGTAAACATTTTAAAGTGTCCTCCTAGTAAGTAATGGCAGAATTTTTGCAGCGCGTACACCATGGCTAATCCTTCTCTCTGTGTAGTATTGTAATTGATTTCAGCTATAGATAGCTTTCTGTTGGAAAATGCTAATGGACGATCAATGTTTCCTTCTCCAGGTTGTGCTAGTACTTCTCCTATTGAAATGGAAGATGCATCAACATGCACATGAAATTCCTTGCTCCAATCTGGAAATACTAGAATAGGCGCATTCACCATCTTTTGTTTCAGTGTGTCGAAGCTCTGTTGGCATTCTTCTATCCAACCAAACTGACAGTCTTTCTTTAATAACTTCTCCATTGGCGCATTAATTTGATAATATCCTTTGATAAATTTCCTGTAATAGCCAGTAAGTCCTAGCGCAGTGTGTAGTTGTTTGACTAACGTAGGAGGTGGAAAATCAACTATAATTTCAATTTTGGATGAGTCCAACAATCCTTGCTTCCATACAATATGACCTAATAATACTCCAAATGGTGAGAAGAAGATGCACTTCTTCAAATTCAAAGCAATTTGACATTACTTGCATTTATCCAACATTAGCATTAGACATTCAACATGATTTTTCATAAATTTAGAAACAGTCCAGTCATCAAAATAGGCTTCTAAAAACTTATGCAAAAATTCTTTGAATGCTTCGACCACCACCCTAGAAAAGATGATTGGGGCATTCTTCAGTCCAAATGGCATCACTGTGTATTGGTAAGATCCCCATTCTGTGGAAAATGTGGTTTTGTGGTAGTCCTCCTTGGCAATCCGAATCTGATGGCATCCTGAAAACCCGTTAGTAAAAGAATATACCTCCTGGCCTCCCACATTCTCTAATACTTCATATGTGAATGGTGTAGGGAAGGGGTCATGCAAACAAGAATCGTTCAGCTTTCTGAGGTCCACGCATATTCTTATCTCTCATGTATTCTTGTCTTGTACTACCATAGCGCTGATGCACTCGGACTCTTCGACAGGTTCAATAATCCTTGCTTCCAGCATTCTGTCAAGCTCAATCTTCACTTTTTCCTTATATTTCAGGTTCAATCTGTAGGGTCTTTGCTTCACTGGCTTCACATCTAGTCTCAAAGGTATTCTCATTTCTCCCATAGGTCCTTTGATACCCTTCATATCAGTGAACTTGGTCAGAAACAAGTCCTGATACTCATGCAGTAATTCTGTAATTTTGTCAATGGTAGCAGCATCCCAGTAATCTCTGACATTGGCAAGCTTCGGTGTCTCCTCTATCCCAATATTAACTTTCTTTATCTTGATCAGTTGTCTAATGAATGCAAGTTCAACTCCTATTCCTTCCACATACTTGTGGCCTTTTATCTCAACAATGTTTACCTTCCTCGGATCATCATCTTCGTCGACATTAATGTTGTAACATCCTTGTAATTTCTATAATGGCATAGTCCATTCATCCTCTTCTTGCTCCAACAGGAGGCTGGATGACTCTTTAAATAATTTATACCTCATAATATTTAATTCTTGATCTACTGAGGTAAATTCACTTTCAAACAAAAAGGTGGTTACAAAATTCTGAAGCATACCATCCCAATCTGCAGTGATAAGGCGTAGCTCTGCTTTAAGGTACAAGTTAATAGGGGTCGTGTCCAGCGTGTTAATGAATCTGTGTACCCATTGTTCTTAAGGAATGTCACTCCAGGCCTCTTTGTAGCTTCGTACATGGTCCTTTGGGCAGCTTCAACCTGTGTACCTCGCTTCGCAGCTTCCTACTTGTGTTGAAAACCGCGTTGTCATCAAAGTTTGGCATTGCGTCCAGTCTATGATATTTATTTTATGTGTCCCCCACCATCTTGCTGGTGTAGCTTTTAGAGCCTCGTTCATAGCCAACAGCCTTTGTTGTGATGGTACAATTGTTTCAAAGTCCATCAAGAAGGATTCTAAATGATTCAGACCATCAAAGGTAGGTAAGTTATTTGTTGTTGTACCAATCCAACGAACTTCTCGAGTTAGTCGAGCACATATCCTTGTGGATACTTCATACATATGGTTCTACCAGTTCTCCAGCGCTTCTTCTGAATCTGATGAAAATGTGTTGTCACTTTGCCATCTTAGATTCCCATTAGCAGTAGGGTTGATATAATCTTTTTGTCTGGCTGTTAATTTATAGATGTTTTTCATCTCATATGCGTAGTCTTCTTCTCTTATGGGCTCTGTATATTGCAGACCTTCATCTGGATCTAAGGGTGAAATGACCCTAAGTCCATCTCCTTCAATTGTCATGCGTCTTTTCTTTAAATCGACCATAGTAGAATTGTTGAAGGCCCAATCAATTCCTAGTAATGCAGGGTAAGGGCAGCTATCATCAACAATTTCAATTACCTCAAAGTCTGTAAAGGTTCTAACTCCATCGATGTCCATGGGAACATGCTCCAATCGTCCAAATGGGTTGGCAACTTGCTGATTAGCCATGCGAAGCCTAATAAAATAATATATAAGCTTGGGTTTTCCCATCAGTGCCCAAGTTTGCTTTGTCATGACGTTTACCTCTGACCCTAAGTCGAGGACCACATAGTCTATGGCATACTCTCTTATTTGAGCATTCAAATGTAATTCTTTGTTTGTTCTTCTCTTCTTATCAATATGGTGTACTACCCTGTTCAGCAAGGGGTCTATCTTTCATAGCTCATACTTCCTGATTAGGTTCTTTAACTCTTGTACATCTTTCTCATCCTGAATTAATTTAAGACAAGTGTACAAAAAATCGATGAGCGTACTTTCTTCTTTTCTTTCTTTATGTGCAGCCGATTGATCAAATGCCTGAGGCATTCCATACTCTTTTACTTTTGGTTGTGTTCTAGATGAGGATCCCTGGTTCCTCTTGAACTCATTTCTTGCTTCCTCAAATATTCCTCTTTCTTTCTTTGCATCAAAATCATGAGTCTTCTCCTCATATTTCCTGATACCTGACTCTTCTGCGATCTTTCTTTGGGTTGTTCTATCCTCTCCTGTAGCAGCGCCTCCTTGAGTAATGACAATGACTCTAGGTTTAGTTCCGCAAGGTTCAACATATATCAGTTATACTTGTGGGTTCTATTGGGGTCCTCGTCTTTCCCAAAGCTTAGCTAGTAGCACAAAGCATTCTTCTATGACATGCTCAAAAGAGTTACAATAACTACAGGTTGTGCAAGGATTCTGAAAATCCCTTGCTAAGTGTCCTGGATGCGCGCAGTTATAACATATTATTTTTCCTCGGCCTTGGCCCATACCTCCTCCTCCACCTCGTCCTTTGTATCCACCGTGAGGAGTCAAGTTTCCTCTCCCTGGAGAGTTGTACTCCGGAGTATTTCTTTCTTGTTGTACTTCGCCTTGAATCTTGTATATGTCTCTCGACCTCTCATGCATGAGATAGTAAGCTCTACAATCTCGATCATCGTGCCCTACTGATTTACAAAATGTGTAGTACATGTTTGTGGGTGTCTGAACATACTTCTACATGTAATAGCACTCACCTGGGCGATGCCTATTTCTGCACACATCACACCAGGGCAGGTTAACTTGCTTCAAGGGGATCAGCACTCCTGAGGAAAAATACTCATGGAATAAGGGACATTGTTCCTTATCATGACCTTTTGATCTACATCTCACACACCATACATCTTCCCTTTTGTCTTTTCCCTTATCTTTCTTCATATCCTTGACCTGTAGAGACAAACTGGTTAGCTGACTCAAGATCTGGCTCATGCCTGAGCTCGATTCTCCCATAGGTGTTGATTCAAGCTTCATGGTGATTTCCAAAGATTTTGCCTGCGATGCAATATTCTACTGCATCCGAGGGACTCTAATGTGTGGTAAGAACACAACGATGAACCATTCTTTTTTCTATTCATCGGGGATCTGAAAAATTAATCGGCTTGTTAGGGTCTTGAATCGTTGGTCAAACTCCCAAACAGGTTCTGCTAACTTTTGTTTGATCTCTTTTAGCTCTGTAATACATTGTGACTCCAACATAGGTTTCTTAAACTCTGCAATCAACGCATTCTTGATATCGTTCAGTGTCTTAGGTTGCGCCAGTCCTTGGACGAGTTTCATGTACCAGCTCAGTCCGCAGTCCCTTAGCGTAGTGTTGAACTGGGTTCTCTTGATGGCTTCGTCAGTGATACTTTTAATATTCCATACGGCTTCACACAGAAACCAATGCTGATCTGGATCTTCAAATCCATCTCCTCTAAAGATAGGGAGCCTCATTTCATCTTCCATAGAGATGAATAGGCTTCTTGTCTGAGTAGATGCTAATCTACTAGTAACAGTGCTCTGAGGACTCTGGTGGTTCTGACTATTCTGACTGTTAAGTACTGTTGAGACAATAGGAAGATTAATGTTACTTACTTCAGTAGTTCGTGCAGTTCTTGAGGTTTATGTTTCGCTTTGGCGAAGTTCTTCAGCTTCCCCTTCTTCTATTTTGGTGGGCTCTAAATGTTCTTCGTCGGTTAGATCTACCTCTTCTCCACTGTAGAAACCCTCTTCTCTGTAGTTTTTCTTAAACAATTTCTCAAGGTGAACCCCTCAGAATACTTTCCCACTGCACATATTTCCTGCTTCTATGTCGCTGTCACTATCCGAGATCTTGAACATTAGCCTTTTCAGGTCCAACCAATCTACTGTATCTTCAAGATGTGGTTTTCATGCAAGAGCATCTTGATTCTCAGCTTCAGAAAGTGCAAAAATTATCCTCTAGGTCCTTTGAAAAGGTATCTCTCAGCTTGACTATACGATTATGTTCTGTCAATAGCAAACTCGTGATATACCCTCCAATGGTACTATCAAACTAATGATCTACCTCTCTGGATACAACGTTGTCAACTATCTTGACCTTCTGGATCAGTGTCGGCGTCCAAACCACAGGAGGTCTAGATCTAATCTCGAACTGGGTATCGGCTAACCTAGCCAACACTTGCGTGTTGACGAGATAATTCAGCGCAAAGTGATCAGTAAACATTTTAAAGTGTCCTCCTAGTAAGTAATGGCGTAATTTTTGCAGCGCGTACACCATGGTTAATCCTTCTCTCTGTGTAGTATTGTAATTGATTTCAGCTGTAGATAGCTTTCTGCTGGAAAATGCTAATGCATGATCAATGTTCCCTTCTCTAGGCTGTGCTAGTACTGCTCCTATTGAAATGGAAGATGCATCAACATGCACATAAAATTCCTTGCTCCAATCTAGAAAGACCAGAATAGGCGCATTCACCATCTTTTGTTTCAGTGTGTCGAAGCTCTGTTGGCATTCTTCTATCCAACCAAACTGGCAATCTTTCTTTAATAACTTCTCCATTGGCGCAATAATTTGAGAATATGCTTTGATAAATTTTCTGTAATAGCCAATATGTTCTAGCACAGTGCGTAGTTGTTGGACTGAGGTAGGAGGTGGAAAATCAACTATAATTGAAATTTTGGATGAGTCCAACAATCCTTGCTTGCATACAATATGACCTAATAATACTCCAAATGGTGAGAAGAATATGCACTTCCTCAAATTCAAAGCAATTTGACATTGCCCGCATTTATCCAACATTAGCCTTAGACATTCAACATGATTTTTCAGCAAACTAAAAACAGTCTAGTCATCAAAATAGGCTTCTAAAAACTTATGAAAAAATTCTTTGAATGCTTCGNATGACAAGCATATGCTACCTGTTAAACATTTTCCAACATACTCTTCACAGCTATACATCTGATCTAACACAATAATGAAAATAAAAGTATAACAATGACATAGATCCAGGCATTTATCACACATACGACACAAAATATACGTGGTTCACCCTCTCTCCAGGGCTACGTCCACAGAACTGTGCTTATGATATATTAAGATAAATCTTATAGTTCTAATCTACGCTCCTAGTCTGTAGGTATTCTCTCTTCTTCTCTTTGTCTCCCACCTTCCTGCGCACCCACCTGCAGGACTTGATCTTCGCACCTAGCTAAAGATATTACAATACCAGAAGGCTCTCACTCTCAGCACTCCTCTCTCTCACAGTACAATAATCTCTCAACCAACAACAATCAATATCAATACCCAAACACTAGTACCGACCCGACCTAGGTCCTCTCGACCTCTATTTATACATTATAGTCCCTCACTAAAAGCCTTAGGCTGAAACCTAGGTGTCAAAACCCTAATTACACAAAACCCTAGGTGTCTAAAACCCTAGGTCAACTTGACCTGCCTTTTCAAGGCTTCGCCAGCCTGTCTTTCCTCCCTTCTAGCGTGGTGCTCCAAAGCATCCAATGGTGGATTTCTCTACTTGTTGAGTTGTCTACGATTCTTTTCTCTTGTTTATCTATCATCCCTAATCTCCTCATTCAACGACTTGCTTTTCCATACTTCACTCCATCGTTTCTGCTCTTTTTCTTACTTTGACCTAGTGGCAGTCACTGTGTTTCCCATGCAGTTCACCTTTGACATTTTATTCCTCGATATTTTCTTCCTTCCATAACCAAGGGCCAACAGGCCCCCAACACTCACCTGTGACTCGTCCCGAGGCACATCAAATCTGATCCTTCCGTTTCACTTCAACTTTGGACTGCGCAGTGCAGCCTTTTCTTTCTTCTTTATGCCTCCTTCCCATCCTTGTGCAGACTATCTTTTATGTGTCTGGTACCTAGTTACAACTGCTCCTGGTACCTAGACTCTTTTCTTCTTGATTTTACTGAGAGATTCGAGGTAGTTGGTTGTCATAGTACAACTTTAGTCGATTCACGTTTACTAATCCCTCTTTCCATTCTCCCTTCAATGTCTTCAGTTGCGCAACTCCTTCTTCTGTAACATAGGCGATCACATATGGTCCAAGCCAATGCATTTTGAACTTCCCTGGATGTCTTATAAATTTACTGTCATACACCAGTACTAAATCACCTTGCTTAAACTCCTTCTTCTTGATGTATCTGTCATGATATGCCTTCTCTCTTCCCTTCTGTACCTACTGATGGAATCCTTCCATAAATCTATCTTCTTCTAGTTCAACCAGCTGGGAAAGCCTCTCACGAACAACGCCAATATCATCCATGTCTGTAAATGCAACAATTCTTAAGCTCGGTACCAAGTACTCCATCGGGACAAAAGCTTCAAGACCATAAACCAACTTGAAAGGGGTTTGCATTGTTAATTTCTTGCAAGTAGTTCTATAAGCCCAAAGTACTGTTGGTACTCTTAAATCCCAATCATCCATGTTCACACTGCAAATCTTTCTCAATTTTGTCTCCAAGATTTTGTTGAATGCTTCAACCGTTTCTTTTGCTTATGGATGGTAAGGTGTACTCTTATGATGGTGGACTGCAAATTATTCAGTCAGGGCTTCAACTATCTTATTGATGAAATGAGTGCCTTGATCGCTCATAAGGGTCTTAGGGCATCCAAACCTGGTTATTATGTCATCAAATATAAAATGTGCAACTGTAATTTCACTACAGTCCTTGACTTCTCTTTCTTCGACCCATCTGGTCAAGTATTTTGTCACAGTGATAATATACCTTGCTCCTGTGCGCTTCCCTGGTGGGTTTATAGGTCCCACGAAGTCAATGGCCCATTTTTCAAATGTTTGTAGGGTAATATGTGGTGCTAGTGGAATTTTGTCTCTTCTAGATGGTTTTCCAACTCTCTGGCATACATCAAAGGCTCTAGTATACTCTTTAGCATCTTTGTGTAAAGTAGGTCACCAAAGGCCAACTCACAGAACCTTCTGCGCAGTTGCTTTGCCTATGTAATTTCCTCCTGTGATGCCTTCATGAGCTTTTGCTAGGATCAATGGGTGATTTGCCTCCATCACACATCTTCTTAGTATCTCATCAGGTCCCATCTTATATAGATGACCAACTATTAATGAAAAGTCTGCAGTGTGCACCACTAGTTGTTTCTTCTGGGAAATTGTATACTCACTTGGAGCCATTCATGTTGATAGGAATTGGACTATGTCTATGAAGTGGTCATCCATCTTCCTATTGGCGAGCAGTTGTGCATCCGGTAGTGTATCCTCCAGACTGGTGGGTTCTTCGCCATGTTCCAACCTCGACAGGTGGTCAGGTCCCTTGTTCATTCTTCCTGGCTTAACTATGATCTCAAAATCATATTCTTGAAATAGGAGAAGCCATCTGCATATTTCCCCCCCCAACACTTGCATGTTGATGAGATAATTCAGCGCAGAGTGATCAGTAAACATTTTAAAGTGTCCTCCTAGTAAGTAATGGCAGAATTTTTGCAGCGCGTACACCATGGTTAATCCTTCTCTCTGTGTAGTATTGTAATTGATTTCAGCTGTAGATAGCTTTCTATTGGAAAATGCTAATGCATGATCAATGTTCCCTTCTCTAGGTTGTGCTAGTACTACTCCTATTGAAATGGAAGATGCATCAACATGCACATAAAATTCCTTGCTCCAATCTAGAAAGACCAGAATAGGCGCATTCACCATCTTTTGTTTCAGTGTGTCGAAGCTCTGTTGGCATTCTTCTATCCAACCAAACTGGCAATCTTTCTTTAATAACTTCTCCATTGGCGCAATAATTTGAGAATATGCTTTGATAAATTTTCTGTAATAGCCAATATGTTCTAGCACAGTGCGTAGTTGTTGGACTGAGGTAGGAGGTGGAAAATCAACTATAATTGAAATTTTGGATGAGTCCAACAATCCTTGCTTGCATACAATATGACCTAATAATACTCCAAATGGTGAGAAGAATATGCACTTCTTCAAATTCAAAGCAATTTGACATTGCCCGCATTTATCCAACATTAGCCTTAGACATTCAACATGATTTTTCAGCAAACTAAAAACAGTCTAGTCATCAAAATAGGCTTCTAAAAACTTATGCAAAAATTCTTTGAATGCTTCGACCAACACCCTAGAAAAGATGGTTGGGGAATTCTTCAGTCCAAATGGCATCACTGTGTATTGGTAGGATCCCCATTCTATGGAAAATGTGGTTTTGTGGTAGTCCTCCTTAGCAATCCGGATATGATGGTATCCTGAAAACCCGTTAGTAAAAGAATATACCTCCTGGCCTCCCACATTCTCTAATACTTCATATGTGAATGGTGTAGGGAAGGGGTCATGTAAACAGGAATCGTTCATCTTTCTGAGGTCCACACATATTCTTATATCTCTTGTCTTCTTGTCTTGTACTACCATAGGGCTGATCCACTCCGACTCTTCGACGGGTTCAATAATCCTTGCTTCCAGCATTATGTCGAGCTCAATCTTCACTTTTTCCTTATATTTCAGGTTCAATCTGTAGGGTCTTTGCTTGAATGGCTTCACATCTGGTCTCAAAGGTATTCTCATTTCTCACATAAGTCCTTTGATACCCTTCATATCAGTGAACTTGGTCGGAAACAAGTCCTGATACTCGTGCAGTAATTCTGTAATTTTGTCAATGGTAGCAGCATCCCAGTAATCTCTAACATTGGCAAGCTTCAGTGTCTCCTCTATCCCAATATTAACTTTCTTTATCTTGATCAGTTTTCCAATGAATGGAAGTTCAACTCCTAGTCCTTCCACATACTTGTGGCCTTCTGTCTCAGCAATGTTTACCTTCCTCGGATCATCATCTTCGTCGAGATTAATGTTGTAACATCCTTGTAATTTCTGTAATGGCATAGTCCATTCATCCTCTTCTTTCTCCAACGGGAGGCTGGATGACTCTTTAAATACTTTCTGCCTCACAATCTTTAATTCTTGATCTACTGAGGGAAATTCACTTTCAAACAAAAAGGTGGTTACAAAATTCTGAAGCATACCATCCCAATCTGCGGTGATAAGGCGTAGCTCTGCTTGAAGGTACTCGTTAATAGGGGTCATGTCCAGCGTGTTAATGAATCTGTGTACCCATTTTTCTCGAGGAATGTCACTCTAGCCCTCTTCGTAGCTTTGTACATGGTCCTTTGGGCAGCTTCGACCTGTGTACCTCGCTTCGCAGCTTCCTACTTGTGCTGAAAACCGTGTTGTCATCAAGGTTTGGCATTGTGTCCAGTCTGTGATATTTATTTTATGTGTCCCCCACCATCTTGTTGGTGTAGCTTTTAGAGCCTCGTTCATAGCCAACAGTCTCTGTTCTAATGGTACAATTGTTTCAAAGTCCATCAAGAAGGATTCTAAACGATCCATACCATCAAAGGTAGGTAAGTTACTTGTTGTTGTACCAATCCAACGAACTTCTCGAGTTAGTCGAGCACATATCCTTGTGGATACTTCATACATGTGGTTCTGCCAGTTCTCCAATGCTTCTTCTGAATCTGATGAACATGCGTTGTCACTTCGCCAGCTTAGATTCCCATCAGCAGTAAGGTTGATATAATCCTGTTGTCTGGCTGTTAATTTATAAATGTTTTTCAGCTCATATGCATAGTCTTCTTCTCTGATGGGCTCTGTATATTGCGGACCTTCATCTGGATCTAAGGGTGCAATGACCCTAAGGCCATCTCCTTCAAATGTCATGTGTCTTTACTTTAAATCGACCATAGTAGAATTGTTGAAGGCCCAATCAATTCCTAGTAATGCAGGGTAAGGGCAGCTATCATCAACAATTTCAATTACCTCAAAGTCTGCAAAGGTTCTAACTCCGTCGATATCCACGGGGACATGCTCCAATCATCCAAATAAGTTGACAGCTTGTTGATTAGCCATGCAAATCCTAATAAAAGAATATATCATCTTGGTTTTTCCCATCAGTGCCCAAGTTTGCTTTGTCATGGCGTTTACCTCTGACCCTAAGTCGAGGACCACATAGTCTATAGCATACTCTCCTATTTGAGAATTCAAATGTAATTCTTTGTTTGTTCTTCTCTTCTTACCAATCTGGTGTACTGCCCTGTTCAGCAAAGGGTCTATCTTTCATAGCTCATACTGCCTGATTAGGTTCTTTAACTCTTGTACAACTTTCTCATCCTAAATTAATTTAAGACAAGTGTACAAAAAATCGATGAGCGTACTTTCCTCTTTTCCTTCTTTATGCGCAGCCGATTGATCAAATGCCTAAGGCATTCCGTACTCTTTTACTTTTGGTTGTGTTCTAGATGAGGATCCCTGGTTCCTCTTGAACTCATTTCTTGCTTCCTCAAAGATTCCTCTTTCTTTCTTTGCATCAAAAGCATGAGTCTTCTCCTCATATTTCCTGATACCTGACTCTTCTGCAATCTTTCTTTGGGTTGTTCTATCCTCTCATGTAGTAGCGCCTCCTTGAGTAATGACAATGACTCTAGGTTTGGTTCTGTGAGGTTCAGCATATATCAATTGTACTTGTCGGTTCTGTTGGGGTCCTCGTATTTCCCAAAGATTAGCCAGTAGCACAGGGCATTCTTCTATGACATGCTCAAAAGAGTTACAATAATTATAGGTTGTGCAAGGATTCTGACAATCCCTTGCTAAGTGTCCTGGATGCGCGCAGTTATAACAGATTGTTTTTCCTCAGCCTCAGCCCATACCTCCTCCTCATCCTCGTACTTTGTATCCACCATGAGGAGTGAAGTTTCCTCTACCTGGAGAGTTGTACTCCAGAGTATTTCCTTCTTGTTGTACTTTGCCTTGAATCTTGTAAATGTTTCTCGACCTCTCATGCATGAGATAGTAAGCTCTACAATCTCGATCATCGTGCCCTACTGATTTACAGAATGTGCAATACACATTTGTGGGTGTCTGAACATACTTCTTCATGTAATAGCACTCACCTGGGTGATGCCTATTTCTGCACACATCACATCAGGGTAGGTTAACTTGCTTCAAGGGGATCGACACTCCTAAGGTAAAATACTCATGGAATAAGGGACAATGTTCCTTATCATGACCTTCTGATCTGCATCTCACACACCAGACATCTTCCCTTTTGTCTTTTCCCTTATCTTTCTTCATATCCTAGACCTGTAGAGACAAACTGGTTAGCTGACTCAAGATCTGGCTCATACCTGAACTTGATTCTCCCATAGGTGTTGATTCAAGCTTCATGGCGATTTCCAAATATTTTGCCTGCGATGCAATATTCTGCTGCATCAGAGGGACTCTGATGTGTGTTAACAACAAAACGATGAACCATTCTTTTTTCTATTCATCGGGGATTTGAAAAGTTAATCGGCCTGTTAAGGTCTTGAATCGCTGGTCGAACTCCCAAACAGGTTCTGCTACATTTAGTTTGATCTCTTTTAGCTCTGTAATACATTGTGACTCCAACTTTGGTTTCTTAAACTCTGCAATCAGTGTATTCTTGATATCGTTTAGTGGCTTAGGCTGCGCCAGTCCTTGGACGAGTTTCATGTACCAGCTCAGTGTGTGGTCCCTTAGCATAGTGTTGAACTAGGTTCTCTTGATGGCTTCATCGGTGATACTTTTAATATTCCATACGGCTTCACACAGAAACTAATGTTGATCTGGATCTTCAAATCTATCTCCTCTAAAGATAGGGAGCCTCATTTCATATGTCATAGAGCTAACTAGGCTTCCTGTCTGAGTAGATGCTAATCTGAAAGATACCAGATATATAAAATATGCAGAACAGAAACAAAATGCTAGAAATAACAGAATAATAGTGAAATATCCAGCATAATCTTCACAATACACAGAAATGATATACGAAATAGCAACAGAAATAGCACTTGAACAGAAATAGCACTTTATTCAGATAGCAATG
>SNQJ01S0027143.1:62058-80018 GCA_010110895.2 Picea sitchensis
AATATTCAGATTCAAGACAAAATAATACTCTACATCAAGACCTTTGGAGCTTGTTCACATTGATCTCTATGGACCTACTAGGACTAGAAGTATACAAGGGGAAAATTACTTCATGTTGATTATTGATGACTATACAAGGATGACAAGGGTATACTTCCTCAAAGAAAAATAAAAGGAATTTGAAAAGTTTAAGGCATACAAAGCTTATGTGGGAAATGAGACAGATCTCAAGATCAAATGTCTGAGATCATACAATGGAGAAGAATTTACCTCTAAAGAATTCAATAAGTTTTTTGAAGATAATGGAATCAAGAGACAATTTTCAACTCCAAGAACTCCTCAACAGAATGGAGTTGTTGACATAAAAAATAGAACTCTTAAAGAAGATGAAAGAACAATGTTGAATGAAGCCAAACTTCTAGATAAGTTTTAGAGATATGCATAATATATAGTAGTTCACATACCCAACGGAGCACAACTTAGAGCTAACAATGACAATAAATCTTATGAATTGTGGTTTGGAAGACCAACATCTGTGAAACACTTCAGATTCTTTGGGAGAAAATGTTACATCAAAAGAGAGGATGATAACCTAGGAAAATTTGATTCCAGATTAAATGAGGGGATATTTATTCAAGACAAAATAATACTCTACATCAAGACCTTTGAAGCTTGTCTGTCCGACCATGACCTACTAGGACTAGAAGTATACACGGGGAAAATTACTTCATGTTGATTATTGATGACTCACAAGGATGACAAGGGTATACTTCCTCAAAGAAAATAAAATGAATTTGAAAAGTTTAAGGCATTCAAAACTTATGTGGAAAATGAGACATATCTCAAGATCAAATGTCCGAGATCATACAATGGAGAAGTGAAATTTACCTCTAAAGAATTCAATAAGTTTTTTTAAGATCATGGAATCAAGAGACAAATCTCAACTCCAAGAACTCCTCAACGTAATGGAGTTGTTGACATAAAAAATAGAACTCTTAAAGAAGATGAAAGAACAATGTTGAATGAAGCCAAACTTCTAGATAAGTTTTAGAGATATGCATAATATATAGTAGTTCACATACCCAACCGAGCACAACTTAGAGCTAACCATGACAATAAATCTTATGAATTGTGGTTTGAAGACCAACATCTGTAAAACACTTCAGAATTCCTGGGAGAAAATGTTACATCAAAAGAGAGGATGATAACCTAGGAAAATTTGATTCCAGATTAAATGAGGGGATATTTATTGGTTACTCACCAAAAAAAATGGCTTACAGATGCTACTTCATCTAAGATGGAAAATATTGTGGAAAGTGGAAATGTAAAAGCAGATGATCTAAAATTGAGTAAAATCAAATCTCAAGATAAATAAAAAAATTGATGAATTGAGAAGAACTAGTAATGCATTGAAGATGGTGAATCAAAAATGAAGAAGATGTTGAAGAACTACAAGAGAATGAACCACAAACCAATGAATAAAAGGATGATGAAAAAACATCCTTGCCAAAAGCTCCATCAAAAAATGTTCAAAAGAATCACACTGAAAACACAATTATATGGATAAAGTGGGTATGAGTAGAAACTAGAAGAAAAATTACATTTGAATTAGAACATGCAATGCTTTCTCTGGTATAAACCAAATCATTTGCCAACAAGAGTGAAGATTGGATAAAATCAATGAATGGATGAACTTGATCAAATTGACAAAAATCAGACTTCGAACTTGTCCCAAGACCTAAAGATAAAAATGTGGTAGGAACCAAATGGATTTTCAAGAATAAGCTTAATAAAAAAGGACAACCATAAACAAATATATAAGATTAGTATGCAAAGGATATGTTCAAGTTGAAGTGGAATTGATTTTGAAGAAACTTTTCCCTAGTAGCTGATTCCTGAACTATTATATAATGTTTTTCATTCTCATGTTTCAAAACTTTAAAGTACATCAAATGGATGTCAAATCAAGATTCTTAAATGGAAACCTAGAAGAAGAATTTTATATAGAACAACCTAAAGGTTTCATGCTATCATAAAATCAATATTATGTATGTAAAATCAAAAAGTCTCTGTATGGTATTAAACATGCCCCTAGAGAATGGTTCTCAAGGCTTGATCATTACCTACAAAAACAAGGATAAGAGAGCGACTACTGACATCAACCTATATATCAAATTGAAGAAAAAAGTATGATTGTTTTTGTGGTATATGTAGATGACATCATTTTTAAGCATTTGACTATGTTAGTGTCCTATAAATAGGCTGTTATGATGTGAGTAAAAAAAATGTATGATAGGGTAAAAACATGCTTTGGTCTCATAAATACCATGGCTTGATTTCTCTTAGGTTATGAGTAAATGGTTTTGTGATTGATAAATGTGTTTGAGTAAGGTAATAAAATAAAGTTGAGTCATGAAACATATGGTCTTGGTGCTAAAGGTATGGGTTGTCATGTCACTAAAAATTCATTATGAGAGGTCATCAGGTCAAAATAATCTGTCAGTTAGAGTTAGTCTTATCATGGTTCAAACAATTTCATAAACTCAAATCTATCAGAGGCACGTGGCATCATCAAGCAATCATTGTGAAGTGCAAGTTTCTACGCAACATCTTAATGTTGTGCAAATCAAGTATGAAGGTACAATGTGTTGGATTACCGAGAGGGGTGAATCGTAAATATCTCAATTATAATCCTTTATCCAAATAATCCAAGCAAGGCATCAATGCAAACAGCTATCCAATAATGAGCAATAAGAAATGAACAATCACACACATACATGCATTACCAAGCATTTTACATGGAAACCCAAATTGGGAGAAAACCATGAATGATTTTTCGAGTATACTTTGAAGAATTACATTCATTGAAGCACCGACTTCCTTTGTTTCACTGAACCGGAAGGAGGCTCCAACCCCTAGTTTCTCAAGTTACAACCCGAGGGAAGATCCAACTCCCCACCGTGACTACAACCATATGAGGCTAACCCCCATATGTTCTTCGAGATACAACCACTTGTCCTGCCAGCATCCAATCCCCCGACATAGAAGAGAATAATGGAACCATTTTCAACCTATCATTGTGAGATATACCGCCGTAAAATTGTACCAACATAAAATTAACGATCCAATCTGTACAAATGCCCTTTAATCAATTTGTACTTGAATTGAACATGTATCTACAAAATACAACATGTACGCGACTGAGTGTTGTAGCCCCACGACGTACCATCTTTATCTCGTTATGCATCCCGCCATGTATGCAACCTCTAATTGTTAAGTGCACCGTACGCCTTCTGTGAACCGGCTTCCTTTTACTTGAAAACTTATGACCCTATGTAAATTTTTCACATAGATCCGTGAACCGTCAATCGTGATTCAAACCGTAACTGTACCCTCTGCATGCATTCTCATACATAACATTCACTAAGACAAAGTATGTCCTCTCTAGTCATGTGCCATATAGGTGTGTCAAATCATGAACAAGTATACCGTCTCTTCACATATCCTAGAAGTAGTCATCAAACCCTTTATGATATTTAGCCTCTCAAAACATCAACAAATACAAGATCTCAACCATGTACCATAAAAACCCTTAGCCATATGCCAAGAAATACAAGATGTGTCTCAACAAGAGGTATCAATGATAAATATACCAGCACTTTATTTCGTTAGATCTGACTTATGCAGAAGATCCCATGTAGCCACTAGTCTCTCTAGGGAGAATCCTCAAATCTCCATTGTCATTCCTCATGCATACATCAAAATCCAACTATTATAGAAGCAAGACATACCTTTTGAACCAATGGATGGATTTGATGTATCTGAGCACTTTAGACCTTCCTAGAAGCTTGATCTCAGAATCTAGAACCTTTGCATCTTCATCTTCTCAAGTTTCCATGACTTCACCAACATGTACTCACCCTGTACACAACTAGCATGCGTAAGTACTCACCCTATACACAGACAACCTGCGTACATGTATGAACCCTATACACAACCATACCGCGTATGTATGCACTCTATTCACAGATATCCCACATACATGTACTTACCCTATACACAGACAACCCGCGTATGCCTTAGAAAATAGGGTTTTTTGTATTCGCTATAATTCCAAGAATTTTGTCGTCAACCCTTCATGCTACCTCAGACGTTCGCCACTTCAGATGTATCCATAAGTATTTACAATAAGATTTACACAAGAAAATATATATACAGTATGTACAAGTGTATCCTTAATGAGTGATCTTTGCCTCTTATTTATATCTTCATGTAGCCTTACACTTTCCTTATTTCAGGGCTTCTCCATTTAAAATAGTTTCTTTTTGCAAGACACTTTGACTCTTGGGGGCTTCTATAAGACTCATGAGGGTTCTCCAACTTCATATGGTCATAACTCTCTAACCGTGAGGAGTTATGTGACGTTCCACATACTTCCATAAATGACATGACAAGAACTATCCATATAGGATAGTTTCACTGACAAATTCATTGTACTTCATCTCATTATTCCACAATTAAGCATGGGTTCTCTCACTCTGCAAAGAATATTCCCGTGAGGGCTTTCACCATAAGGGAACCACTTTGGATTTCATCCATTTTTACTTCTTATCAACCATGACAAGACAATAATGAGTCATCTTTACATCAAACAAACTTGGGTCCATTACCCAAAACTTTGTGCTACTAGGCTTTCTTCAAGGGTTGACATCAATGACAACCAACCTTAATAAAAAATCTCCCCCTTTGGCATTGATGGAAACACTCTGATGCAATACTGAAATCATATCACTCATTCTCCCCCTGGAACCATTCCTCTGTCTTCTGTATCTGATAAATCTACTCCCCCTGGAACCATGCCTTTATCCTCTGCATATGATAAATCTACTCCCCCTAGAACCATGCCTCTATCCTCTGCATCTGATAAATCTCTCCCCCTTTGTCATCAATGGCAAATGTATCTTTCCATCCGGGGCTACTCCCCCTGACTGAACTGTCCTCTTATGGTGATTCCTTGTGTAAATCTAAGGCATATAAGATAAGCATTCAAAAATAATTCATTTTGGATTATAAATAACTCGAAGTCTCTGGCGAAGATATTCAAAGGCTTCCCATGGAAGTGGTTTTGTAAATATGTCTGCCATTTGTTATTTTGTGCCCATATACTCAATTCTGATGTTCTTTTCTGCAATCTGCTCCCGTAGAAAGTGATACTTGATTGGAATGTTCTTCGTATTGGAGTGCATCACTGGGTTCTTTGAGATACTAATGGTGCTTGTATTATCACAATAGATTGGAATGGGATCATCATACTCAACTTGTATATCTGTCAGAGTTTGTTTCATCCAAAGAACCTGTTTACAACATGATGCTGCTGCAATATACTCTACCTCGTATGTAGATAAATATACTTATGATTGTTTCTTGCTTAGCCATGATACTAAACACTCACCTATGTAGAACGCTGCTCCACTGGTGCTTCGTCGGTCATCAATACAACCTACCCAATCTGCATTTGTGTAGGAAATAAGTGATAGATCCTTTCCTTTTGGATACCATAATCCAAACTCTTATGTTCCTTTGAGATATCTGAAAATCCTCTTCACTGCTAATACCTGTGATTCCTTTGGTGCTGCTTGAAATCGTGCCACCTGTCCAACTACCTGCATTACATCTGGTCTGGATGCTGTCACATATAGTAGGATGCCAATCATTAACCTGTATTTTCTTTGATCTATAGACTTCGAATCATCATCTTTGCTTAACTTAAAACTAGTTTGCATGGGAGTGATAACTGGTTTGCAATCTTCCATTTCGAACATATTTAGCATTTCTCTGATGTACTTGGTTTGAGAAATACAAATTCCTTGGTTTCTTTGATGTATTTGAAGTCCCATAAAGAAGGATAGCTCTCCAAGTAATGATATTTCAGATTCATTCTGCATATCTTTTGCAAATTTATGGCTTAACCTGTCATCATCACTACCAAAAATAATATCATCAACATAAACTTCAACTAATAAAATATTACCTTGACTTACCTTGATGTAGAGGTTGCTTTCTGCACTTCCTTTTCTGAACCCTGCCTGCTGCAGATACTTATCTAGTTTAGACTACCATGCTCTAGGAGCATGTTTTAGATCACACAAGGCCTTGTTTAATTTACACACATAATCTGCGTTCTCTGACAACTGAAATCCTTCTGGTTGTTCAATGTAGACTTCTTCTTCAAGTTACCCATCCAGAAAAGATGATTTTACATCCATCTGATACATTTTAATATTTTTGGAGCATGCATAAGATAAAAGAAAACAGATTGCTTCCATTCTAGCAACTGGGGCAAATGTCTCTTCAAAGTCAATTCCTTCAACTTGTGCATATCCTTTACATTCCAATCTAGCTTTGTTCATTGTAACTTGTC
Organism: Picea sitchensis; assembly: GCA_010110895.2. Taxonomy (NCBI): domain Eukaryota; kingdom Viridiplantae; phylum Streptophyta; class Pinopsida; order Pinales; family Pinaceae; genus Picea; species Picea sitchensis. The sequence continues at coordinate 68,480 of SNQJ01S0027143.1, forward strand.
CATATTCATTTAATTTATTCCTGAAGACCCACTTTTTGCCCATCACATTCTTATTCTTTGGTCTTGGAACTAGTTTCCAAGTGTCATTTTTCTCCGTGACTTCCTTTTTCTCAACCCCTCACCGCAGATACTTATCTAGTTTAGACTACCATGCTCTAGGAGCATGTTTTGATCACACAAGGCCTTGTTTAATTTACACACATAATCAGTTTTCTCGACAACCCAAACTCTTCGGGTTGTTCAATGTAGATCCTTCTCAAGTTACCCATCCAAAAGATGATTTTACATCCATCTCGATACATTTTAATATTTTTGGAGCATGCATAAGATAAAAGAAAATGCATTGCTTCCATTCTAGCAACCTGGGCAAATGTTTCCTCAAAGTCAATTCCTTCAACTCAGGCATATCCTTTTCATTCCAATCTAGCTTTTTTTCATTGTAACTTGTCCATATTCATTTAATTTATTCCCTAAGACCCACTTTTTGCCCATCACATTCTTATTCTTGGTCTTGGAACCAGTTTCCAAGTAACATTTTTCTCTACTTGATCCACCTCTTCATCCATGGCCTTATTCCAAAATTCATGCTTGTTGGACTCTTCAAACAGCTTTGTTCCAGTCTCAGATAAGAGTGCTAGGTGTGTTTGTTCGTGAACTGGATTCTTCTTCTAGTCTCAACTCCCGTGATCTTTGTTTTGATAACTGATCCAAGGATGATTCTTCCGCACTTCATTTTAATTGGTGTCTTTGGAGACACTTGTCGAACTTGCTCTTTCCTCGCCTGTTGGATTCTCTTCATCTTCCCTTCTACCTTTTTCCATCTTCTCTTCTTCTCTTCGAAAGTTGTTTCATTGATTCATTTTATTCCTTTAATTCTGGTCTGCCTCTGTTTCATCAATCATACGCTGATGCTTTCCACAACTTTGCTTAATATTAGATTGTAACACTTGTATGATTTCCTGTACCCTGAGTAACCAACAAGTATTCCTTGTCCACACGAGAGTCAAAATTTCCTCTTCTCGGCCATATTCTTTTGATATAGTACTTGTTTCCAAATACTCAAGTGTTTCACATTTGCTAGTCTTCCTTCATAGTTTATAGGGATTTTGTCGTTGTTGTTTCGAAAGTGTTGGTGCGCTTATATGCATAATATATTGCCAAAACATAAATTATCAACCGAGATTCTTAATTAGTAGAGTTGATGCACTATATGTGCTGAAAATGGGATAGGTTCCTATGTCTGCTTAGTATAGCTTAGATAATAAAACCATTTAGAACCCAACAATAACTTTAAAAATAACAATCTTCACACAATTCAAAAGTCGGAAAGCAAAACTCATAAACAAACAAAATCTCTTTGCTTAGGTGATGGATATGTTCATTGATGGCTCATGAAAGAAAAGATGAACTTTGATTCTATCTCCCCAGCAAACTAAACTAACAAGTGGATTCCATTAAATTCATGTATGGTGAAATATGGAGTTCCAACCGTTCTCGTGATCGGCCATTACCCTTTGCAAATTTGAATAGTGAAATCAAAACAAAATAAATGAAATCAAAAATAACAAGTACATGAAATGAAAATCTACATCATCTTCATAATAAGCTTATACTAAGATGGATCGGTGGCTCTTGCCGATGCCAACATGGAATATTTTAGATCAACATATGATAACTTCTAAGAGACACAAGATCACCGAATTCAAACTTGCATTAATCTCCAACAAGTAGGTTTACAAAAGAGTCTCTTTCATGAATCTAATCTATATCATAACAATTATCCTCAATATACATCATAACACCCTTCTCCTCTTTCACATAATAATAATTCTCTCCTTTAATTCACATCATAAAAATTCTCCCCTCTCATGAAGAGAGGGCACCCTCTTTTATACACATGAGCTTTGAAAAGGAGATAAACATCCCATAATTACAAGATCCACTATTCTTTCAACCAATTTCCTATTATTACAAAATATTATCCTTTCAAATACTCACACATATCTCTAATATACCTGGATAAGATATTCAAACCAAATATCCATGATCTTCTCCCTTGAATATGCTTTCACTATCTCCCCAAATCTTGAAATGGTGGAGGAAGTATTCTATAAGTCTTACTTTTGACCAATCCTTCACATATTCCTCCACATGATAAAGCTCACACATTTTGAGATATATATGAAAAACATGTCAATTTTCTAATATTTAATCACAAATTCTCTTTTTAATACTAAAATAAAATGATTTGGAAAATAATAAGCTTTAACCCATATTTAATTATGAAATGGTATCATGAAAGGTTAATGTAATGTATGAAATGTGAAGAATGATGAAGGAAAGGTGGATGGAAATACAAAATTTATGAGTCCCAACACCCAGAATTATTACTGCTTTGAATAGAACTATTGTATGCACTCTACTGTGTCCAAAAAACATTTGTCAACTCTAAATCCATTATCATTGTTCATTTCTTGTACTGTCATGTTTCTTCTTTCAACAACTCCATCTCTATTAAGGTGTCCCATAAATGGAGAATTGCTTTTTATTCCATGATTTTTGCAGAAATCCATACCCCTTTGAGGTGAACTCCCTCCATTATCAGATCTCAAGCATTTGATTTTTTGAATCCATTTTATTTCAACCATTTCCTTGTATATATTGAAGTTTTCAAAAGCTTCGGGAATTTATTCTTGAGAAATCAAACTCTAGCCATTCTTGTATAATCATCAACTAATAACATGAAGTATTTCTCACCTTTTAAGCCCTTTGTTTTAGTTGGTCCAACTAGATCAGTATGCACAATTTTCAGTGGTCTTATCGTTGAATATTCCTTTGATTTAAACCTGGTCTTTGTTTTCTTTCCTTGTTGACAATGCTTTCATAAAGTTTTGGTTGGTTTCGTGATCTAGGGCATTTCTCCGACTGCTTCTCTTTTGTTGACATTGACAAGGTTATCAAAATGCATGTGACCCATTATTTTGTGCCATAGCCAACTTTCATCTTCCTTTTCTAGATAACACTTTTCATTTCCAATTTCACTTAACACATATATGTTGCTTGAAGTTCTTGCAGCTGTAGCAATCAATTTCCCCAAACCTTATTTTCTTATCTCACACTTTTGTGAATCGAAAGTAACTTTATGACCTTGGTCACACATTTGACTCACACTTAGAAGATTATGTTTCATATCTTCTACTAGTAGAACATTTTCTGCCTTTTCATTTTTGTTCCCAATTTGGACTGTGCCTTTTCCAATGATTTTGGCTGAATCATCATTTTTGAAGGAGACTGATCCATCTCTTTCCTTTCGTAATGTAAGAAACTTGTATCTATCACCTTCCATGTGTTTTGAACACCCACTGTCAACATACCAACCGCGGTTATTCTTCTTAGCTATTAGAGCAATTGTTCATTCTTCATTGCTATACTGATCTTTCTTTCTTATCCATGTCCTTTTCTGAGGTTCCTGTCTATGACTATTGTCATTTTGTTGAGGTTCTTTAGGAGGGACTACCATTCTACACTCTTTGGCCATGTGTCCAAAATTTTTACATTTGTAACATTCCACTTGAGTGCTCAAAGATTCAAACCTGTTGTAACTTCTTCTCTGTGTTTCACTAGGCCTTCTTGAATAACCCCTTTGTGTATGACTCTCAAAGTTGTTATTGTTCCTATTGTTAGCTCTGCAATTTACAACTTTATGTCCAAAATTATTACATGCATAACATAAACCAAAAAGTATAGTTTGATACCTGGGAGTTGAGGATCTTCTAAAAGGAGGTGCTCCTGTGAATCCTTCTTCTTCTTGAGGCCTATCTGTCGGTTGTTGATTCTGAAATCTGAATTTTTTCGGTGGAGGAGTGTCCTTGTAATCTTCCTTGTATATCTTCCTATTCCCTTTGATTGTTTCTGCATAGATTTTTGGATATGTTTCTTGCTATGTTGTTTTGGATCTTGATCCCTTTTCTATCTAATTGTATCCAAGTCCGGTCTTGTCAAAATGAGATTTTTGACTGCTGATAATGCCATTCAAAACTTTTGAGCTATTCTACATATTTTTCTTTTGAATATCCTTTCTTAATGTGATAATGTCTGCTTCCAAGTTTCCAATGATCCTGTCCTTTTCTTCTAGCTGTTCTTTGAGTGCTTCTTCAATTCTTTTATCTTCTTCTATTTGAACCTTCAATTTTGTGATCATTTGTTCTAGTTCTTGAGTGTCCTCTTTCTTTTCTAGTTCTGCTTGTAGTTTCTTGTTTTTCTTGTTTTCTCTTCTGATAACTTCTATGGCACGCATTAATTCTTCTCAAAAGTCAACTTATGCTTCTTCAATTTCTTCTTCGACTTCTCCATATTCTTCTTCAGAGTCTTTTACTTCCATGAATAGAAATCTTCCTGTCTCACTGCCACTGACTTCATCTTCATCTGATGATGAGATGTCTTCTTTGGTGCATAAGCTTTTCTTGAAATCTTTCTTTGTAGTTATTTTTCCTTTATATGTGTGTTTTCCTTTTGAGTAACCTTCATCATTTCTCTTTTTCTTATAGGGACATTTGTTAGCAAAATGACCAATATCATCACAATTAAAACAAATTAAAGGAAGCTTACCTCTATACCTACCGTCGGTTCCCTTGTTTAGTCTTTTGACGAAGTTGGCTACTTCTTCATCATCTTCTGAGACGTCACTGTTGCTGCTATATTCTTCTTGTTCATTTTTCTTTTGCTTTGATCTTTTGGATAATTTGAAGGCTGCTTCTTTTACATCTGGATTTTCTTGTTCATTTCTCATTTCATATGCTGTGAAGATTCCATGCAGTTCGTCCATGTTTATTGAGTTTATATCCGATCTTTCTTCTAGTGCTGATATCTTAGGGTTAAATCTCATAGGAAGAGATATTAGTACCTTTTGAACAATTACAAATTATTCAATTTCTTCTCCCAATCCTATGATTGCATTCACTGTTTCATCGACTCGTAAGAAGTAGGCTGCAATATTCTCATCTTCCTTCATTTTTAGTTGTTCGAACTGACCTCTGTAAGTTTGAAGATTTGTTGCTTTGACTTTTGTATCTCCTTCATAAATATTTCGAAGCTTGTCCCAAATCTATTTAACGGATTTACAATGTGCAACTTTGGTGAATCCGTATCACTGAGACCATTCAAAAGTGCATTTTTGGCTTTGGAATTATTCTCACCGAGTTTGACTACTTTGTCATTTTTTGGTGGAACAGCTGGTGTTGTGTATCCATCTACAATTCATTGCCAAAATTGAAATCCCTATGCCTGTATATATGTATTCATCCTTATGCTCCAAAAAGCATACTTCTATCCATCAAACTATGGTATTCCATTTTTATACAAGTTGGTAATCTCCATGATCTACCTTTCAGTGGTTAAACTGATTTCTAAAGGAACCTGCTCTGATACCAATTGTTGGATTACTGAGAGGGGGGGGTGAATCAGTAATAACACAGTTTAATCCCTTTTATCCAAATAATCCAAGTGTTATATCAATGTAGAATTATTATCCAATAATGAACAATCACACACATACATAGTACACCAATGTTTTACATGGAAACCCAAATCAGGAGAAAACCACGGAATGATTTTTCTTATATGTCTTGAAGAATTACATTCATTGGAAGCACCAACTTTATTTGTTTTCCAGCTGCAACTGGAAGGAGGCTCCAACCCCCTATTTTCTCAGGCTACAACCTGAGGGAAGCTCCAACTCTCCAATTCTCTGGCTACAACCAAAAGGAGGCTACAACCACCTATCCTTGCCCCGTCCAACTGCCCTGATGTATAATTAGAATGATGGAATCATTTTCAACCTGTCATTGTGAGATATAATGTTGTACAACTGTATCAACATGTACCAATGACCTGTATCCAATATGTACAACTACCCTCTAATCAATCTTTACTTGAACTGAACATGTATCTACAAAAATACAACAGGTACATGACCTGTAGTGTTGCAACCTGTGTATGTACATACCCTATCTATTATGTAGCCCGCGTATTTACGCGCCCTAACTATTATGTAGCCTGTGTATGCATTCTATAACTAGGGTTTCCTTTTAATTGAAAACTTTTGACCCTCTGCAACTTCTTTCACATAGATCTGTAACCTGTCACTGTATCCAAACTGTAACTTTACCCTATGCATGCATTCTCATACATAACATTCACTCAAGAAAATATGTCTCGCTCTAGTCATGTTCCATATATGTGTGTGAAATCATGAACAAGTATACTTTCCTTCGCATGATCTTAGTCATCAAATCCTTTCTGATATTCAGCCTCTCAAAACATCAACAAATACAGGATCTCAACCATGTACCATAAAAACCCTTAGCCATATGCCAAGAAATATAAGATGTGTCTCAACAAGAAGTATTAATGATAAATATGCCAGCACTGTATTTCTATAGATCTGACTTATGCAGAATATCCCATGTAGCCACTAGTCTCTCTAGGGAGAATCCTTAAATCTCCATTGTCATTCCTCATGCATACATCAAAATCCAACTATTATAGAAGTAAGACATACCTTTTGAACCAATGGATAGATCTGATGTATATGAGCACTTTAGACCTTCTTGGAAGCTTGATCTCAGAATCTAGAACCTCTGCATCTTCATCTTCTCAAGTTTCCATGGCTTCACCAACATGTACTCACCATGTACAAAGTGAGCCCGTGTACGTACTCACCCTATACACATACAACCCACATACATGTATGCACCCTATACACAGCTAGCCCGCGCATGTATGCACCCTATTCACAAACAACCCATGTACATGTACTCACCCTATACACGGACAGCCCGCGTACGCATTAGAAAATAGGGTTTTTTGTATTCGTTGTAATTCCGATAATTTCGTCGTCAACCCTTCGTGCTACCTTAGACGTTTTCCACTTTAGATGTATCCACAAGTATTTACAATAATATTTAAATAAGAAAATAGATATACAATATGTACAAGTGTATCCTTAATGAGTGAGCTTTGCCTCTTATTTATATCTTCATGTACCCTTACACTTTCCTTATTTTAGGGCTTCTCCATTTAAAATAATTTCTTTTTGCAAGACACTTTGACTATTGGGGGCTTCTATAAGACTTATGAGGGTTCTCCAACTTCATATGGTCATAAATCTCTAACCGTGAGGAGTTATGTGACATTCCACATACTACCGAAAATGGCATGACAATAACTATCCTTCTAGGATAGTTTCAATGAGAAATTCACTATCCTTCATCTCATTATTCCACAATTAAGCATGGGGTCTCTTACTCCGCAAAGCATCTTCCCATGAGAGATTTCACCATAAGGGGATCACTTCGGAGTTCATCCATTTTTACTTCTTATCAACCATGACAAGACAATAATGAGTCATCTTTATATCAAACAAACTTGGGTCCATTACCCAAACCTTTGTGCTACCAGGATTTCTTCAAGGGTTGAAATCAATGACAACCAACCTTAATCAACACAATGAGGTATGATGGGTATAACTGATTGTTTAATTTTATTATATCGTTCAAAGTGTTCCTCCTCCAGGTGAAGAAACCGCCCAGATATCGCTCTCTTCATCTACAAATTTAGAATATTCAATCCAATCTTGTTGTGCATCTACAAACCATGCATTTGTTTCTGCACACAGATTGTAGGGGACATTGTGCATGATGCTGCACAAGACATTGTGGATGATGTTGCACATGACGTTATGCATCTGAAAATGACTTTGCTCTCACACATTCCAACAGAATTTATAGGTTCCTAGATAAAGGTCGAAAGAAAAACCTTTCTTATGAACCCAAATCTTCCAACTTCGTCTTTAATCTATACCATTTTATTTATTAAATTGAATTTTTGCAATTCTTTGTGCATCTGGGGACCCTGCGTTTTTTGTTCCGCACAGTCCCGTTTTCTCATTTTCACAAGAATTTGATATATACCAACATTATGGAAACTCGAGAGGGAATAAGAGGGAACATGAATGGTGGTGATATCTTCAGATTTGATCCTCGGTGTTTAAAGTTAGTGAATGTGTATCCAATAATCACAGTCTCTTTTGAACAAGTGGGTTGTATCAGGTTTTTTTAAAAGTTTCAGGGATACAACATGTAGGTGGTAAAGTAGTTTGCATTAAGTTTTTATGGGATTAGGGCTAAGGTGGGAAACCTCCAGTTTCAATTTTTTGAAGATACTATTGTTGTTGCAACAAAGATCCCTGATCATGGAGAACAATGGTTCAAAGGTATGCAATTGGATCTATCCTACTATCATGATTTTTTGAAACCTGAATTTAGAAACATTGACTTTGGAGCCACCATACCTAGAGAGATTCTATTGGAAAGTCATATTAAGTTGTTGAGGGTAATCCAAAGGTTTTTCACATGTGAAGGAAGATTCACTAGGGTCTACCAATACCATATCAGACTTTTAGTGCATTTCATTGGTAAGAAACCCTTGAATCTACCCTATTACCTTTTCAGAAGCCTAGGAAAAATGGAGGATAGAGTACAAGGAGAGATCAAGGAGAATCTAGCCTCTTCCATTTTTATTTGATAAAATTGTTGGTATTAGAAGAACTCAGAAAGATGAATCAGGATTGGGAAGTTTTTGTAGCATCATCACAGATAGCAGTTGATTTTTCAAATAACCCTCAAAGCATGAGAGACACACCTTCATCAATAGAAAATGTCACGACTTTTTTCATCAAATTTATATAAAGAAAAGGGAAAAGGAAAATGAAGAACCTGCAATAAGTCAACAAGCCAAAAAGAAATTGAAAAAACTTCAGTTTTCCCCAGAAAAGGTCACAACCCCTAGCAAACCAGTTAATAGGTCAACAACTAGAAGGATGCCTACCATGCACTTATCACAAGTACCTAAGGAAGATACAAAGTCTTTCACATAAGCAGATTATCCTAGTGAAAAAGACAACTTGATCATTGAGCTGCAAGAACAGCTAAGGAAAACTCACGTTGTCATAGCACAGTTACAACATGAAAATAGGAAAATGAAGAAAAATGATTTGGAACTGACTTCTAAGAAAGATATCTCAGCAAGAGCTGAAACATCAGTCCCTATGACTCCAACAATCTCCAAACCACAATGCAAAGGGAAGACAGTGGAACAAATCTCAGAAGTGAAACAAATGCCTAAATTTATTGTTCCTTTGACTAGATCCTTTACTAGGAAGTTGAAAACCCAGGAGGAAATCCAACAAAAAATCATCCAACTGACAAAAAGGATGATGGGGGACAACACACTTTCAACAGGTTAAGGAAGCAATCGAGAGAAGCATAAGTTGTGATAATTCAACAAAGGGAGCAGAACAGAAAAACAAAGTTGCAATGTGAAGAACTCCTTAATGAGTTTGAGCATGTAATGGACCATGCCATATTCATGGTGAAAAGGAATCTGCCTCTACATAAACAACTTAAGAATATATAAAAGCAACATCTGACTTCAAGAAAGGAAAACATTTCCCTCAAAAAAATGCTTGCAGTAGTTAGAAATGGGAAATAAGGGGAAATGAAGGCTTAACTTGCTTGTTGAAGCAACATAAATTTACTCCTTTGTAGTTAAATTCACCAAAATTTCCTTTTTTGGCTTTGCACAGTAAAAGGTCCTAATTCTAAATTATTACAATCTCCTAACTTTTCATATGGTGTTCTTGTGCATAGTATTATCTTTAATGCATTATTATACATGATCAATTTTTGTTTCCCTCATACATTTTAGAAATATCATATTTGGGTGGTGAAAGAAAATTTTCAGTTGCGTAGCAGGCACGCTGCACAACTATATCAGTATATTTTTTAAGGAGCAGTACAAGGTCCTTGTCAAATTTTGGAATGGGATATGTCAATGGGAAAATGAGATAAAGCTATTGCATCAATTTAACCAATCATATCAAGTGAAAGAAATAAAATATTAAAGGGGTCAGTTTTTGCGCAACTACTAAACATTGTTCAGAAATTGCGTTGTGCTTTCCCTGTAGGTTGTTGTTGCACAATAGACATGCTGCACAACAATGACAGAGCAACAAGTTTTTTTCCAAATGGACAATCAGATCATCACATGTGTCATCTCGCCTCCATCAAGTATCAAGCTCGAAGAACATCATTTTAGGGACTCAAAGATTGATTTTGATCAAGTTATCATGTTGTAATTAATGGGTCCAAGTTGACTCATTTTTCTTAGAAGTTTGTTGAATATTTTGTTTCTGAATATTTGAAACTATTATCATTATCATAGGATGATAGTTGGATTCGAATTTGGCAGCATATGAAGATATTTTTGTATATATTTGATGTAGTTATTATAACTAAGGGTTGGCAAGTGTGTAAGGAATATACTATTGAATACTTTTTATATTTCTCTATGATATTAATGAAATTACTGGATCAGAAGTCCCTAAGATTTGAATCCAGAGAAACATGTGATTGTATTACTTTATGCATGTTCTCTTACAGTTTTGTCTTTTAGTCTAAATGCATCTATGTTATATGTCTTCTTCTTTGTGTTAATTTGAATTGTATGTCTCAATGCATCTATGTTATATGTCTTCTTCTTTGTGTTAATTTGAATTGTATGTCTCAGAATTCATCTGCATCTAATGCTCTGTTGAATGTAATTTCAGTTGTATTTCCATCATAATTACCTTGGGATTCATCCTTGTTAGATGTTTTAAGGGGTTATTTGTTTTTGTTAGCCTATGGCTTACCTTATCAATCACTAAGTCTAATTGTCACCTATATTTGTATTATTCACTTATGATATTAGTAATATATCCTCAAGTGACGACTATTCAGTTAGTTAATATTTCCTAGCCTAGTCATCATGCATGATTTTAGGATCTAGATAAAATATCTATATGACGTGGCATCACCCATTGTACTATAAATATGTAACATTGGTGTGAATACACAAAAGTTGGTTAGTGAGCCTTTTCCGTCATCTTGTTGTTATTATGCATATTTTATTAATTGGTATTAGAGCTCTTATGGTCTTAAGGGCCTAATAACTTCTCCAGTGAAAAGAGGATGAAAATATCATAGCCATGGGAAATAAATGAAGTTGGAGAAGAGAGGTTGATAATATCAGAGCTCTTATGATCTTAAAGGCCTCGTAGCAGCATGGAAGTTGATGAATTTTTTTTATGTTAAGATGTTGAGATGAGAATAGAGCATCCAAGCAAAAGAGTAGTAGCCATACAAGGACAATGAATCTACAGAGCAAGGTTATGTGCATTTGGTGAAGAGGATATTCCAAACGAAGAAGAAGACGTTTGAAAACTCCCGTCATAGCATCAATCAACATATTGATTGGTATGCCAATTGTTTCGTTGTACAGGAAAGTTCTATTTCGTTGTGGGTCCAGTACTTGTTAAAAGTGTATCTGATCTGTTTGAACAATGCTCATAAACTCAGCTCATAATAAGTGTTAGAACGTCGTAAACCTTTTAGTTTTTTGAACCTGCCAGTTCATTACATATTATCAAGCAGACAGAATA
>SNQJ01S0027143.1:80068-90928 GCA_010110895.2 Picea sitchensis
TGAGATAAGGTCTACATGTTGACTACCATGAGAGACGGTAGGAGAAGCCTCTGGTATTCCCCTATTGATATGAGTCGCTACAAGGCATGAATATTGAATGTGATTTTTTCTTGAAAGATGGGTTTCATTCCATATTTTTAAAATCAAAGTTGTTCCCACCAAATCATTGTAGACCAGATCCAGATTCAAATCATTGGCGGTGAGAAAAAGAAATGGAGTCGACCTCTTATAGTTGCAAAGTTTGATCAAGCGATCAATACAATGATATATTCAACATTTTTCCAACAATATATGCAGCAGAGATATTGCCCAGCATTCCATACATGCGCCTCACTGGAGTAGCTTATGAGAAAAATTGATTTTAAACAAATGAAATCAGGCCTTCTATTTATCATGTTTTTCTAGAATGAAACATTCTAGGTTAAAATTTTATTATTCACCTTCACCTGGTTGTTCCCAATATCATTGTGGCTTTAATGCCTAAATATCTGTCCATAAGATCACATCTTAAGGTTGTCCAAGGTTCAGGCTCCATATCCATTAAAAAAGCTTGAAAAAGTAGAGTTCATCGGTGGTTCTACTATAATAGACATCTACTATTTACAACAATGCATTGGAGTTCTCTCTAGAGAGTGAAACAAGGAAAAGGAAAAGTGGTAGTCGTTTGATGAACGGTGGAGTCAGCCCATGCGAAGTTCGATCCATGCCTAGAGATATTAATGAACACGATTTCCTCAACAACTAGCGGATTTTCTTCCCAAATGATGCTCAACCACGATTTGTTTTTCCTTAAACATAGTTAACTGTTGAAGAGACCATCCACAAGGCATCTCACCAACACTTATCGCTGGAACTGACTCATTTAGTGTCCACGACATAACGTGCACAATTCAAAAGGTTGATCTTGTATTAATATTTTTTTTAATAAAATTATTTATTTTGTGATGGTCCTTTGTCCTAGACCTGGCCTGAAATTGAATAAAGAGGTCTAAGGATGATTGTGCTTGTGTGATGGTGGCTTTCTTTTGATTTCGTTATATGATGTCTATTGTTTAGTTTTGACATAAACATAATTTTAAATCCATCATTTACTGCAACATAAATACTACAATGCAAGTTTGTACAATTAATGAAATTCAAGTACATTGAAGCACGAGTAATCAAGCAACAACAAAGATATCAAATTTGCAATCATATCAACATTGAACACATCAAAGGTGGACTGGACTCTAAAGTTCCAACAATGTATTCATATACAAATATCTTCAGAACAAACATTACTTGTAACTTACAAATAGTTATTTTCTTTGTAAGTGTGAAATCTAGTGAAGTTGAATTTGTAATTTTCAGGTGCATTCTCGGCTGAGCCTGACAACATAGATTCATTGTAATTTTGAGTTGAAATTGACAAGGTTGAGTAGTTTAAGCTCAAATCATTGTAAACATCATACTTTGGGATGCATTTTCGGTGGTAACCGACATCCTCAACCTCCTGGAAGCAAGTTCAAGTGAGAAACTACAAGCGAGCGAGAAGAGCAAGTGAACGAGAAGTTCAAGCGAGCATGTTCAAATGGAGTGAAGTCGTGAATTAATAGAGTTTCTAAATACTCTAATAAACACCACTGAAGGTATCACAGTGATATTGAAAAAAGATACTCTTCGATCAGTACTAACTTGATTGCAAGTGACACAAGCTAAAGTTAGACTTCTTCAAGATCAATCCCAACGACTGAATGATGAGTTGATAGATCTCAAAAATCAACAGCCAGTGAAGTGTTCTGAACCAGTTTTTGTTCAACACAACCATATCTATGATGATGATGATGATGATGTTTTTTCAGTGAAGGAGCACCTCAACAAGACAATTGTAGATGCAAATAAAGACGAAGCTATTTTTTAACCTACATTTCAAGAGTTTTTCTTTAAGTTTAGTGAAGAAAACCTAATGTTGCAACAACATGCAGTTAATCCGCTTCCACAAATTTCAAAGCAACATGTTCAGAATACTCTTTCCAAGCCCATCATCAGACCTTGAGAAGAAATCATCTACAACAAGAATAGAACAAGACTTGGATATGACAAGGAAGTTACCTTTCATATTCCCAATTATTCCAGACCAATCAAGTTCCAAAGTGTTGGATTCCTTCAAGAAGATTCACTTTCACCTATTCAAGTTCAACATCAGAATGATAAGTGCCAACATTGCAATCGGGTTGGTCACATAGAGAATTAATGTTTTGATCTCCATCCTTGCCATCATTGTGGCAAGCATAACCATTCTTCAGATAGATGTTCAATGTTGAAGAAACCTAGAAGATTGAAGATTCACTATGAGTGGATTGATCCTTGGCAGTGGTCATCAACAACCAAGTGATTATATAAGTCTTACCGAAGAATTCAATCTCGAGTAAAAACCAATATTGTAGCACATAACATTTTTGTACCTCACATAAGTGGTCCCCTTATGGCGTAGATTTCGAGCATGGCCCTCGCGAGATGAGATAACATGTGGTTTTTTCTACATGCCCACTTTGTGTTGTACTCAAATGGAACAAGTATGGTACTCTCTTGAGCATAAAAGGAGGGAGTACAATGATGAAACTCTCATGCACCTTAAGGGGGGAGTTCAAAATGCCAGTGACGATGGTTCATGAAACCACTTGTGGTCTCTCCTTTAAACTGAAAAATGGGGGAATTGAAGATGGTTCTCAGATAGAAATGTTTGACAACAACAAACATCAAATATGTCAGATGGGAATGAAATTTTCCAAATGGGAAACTGCGGTCTGTAGATGACAAATTTTAGCAGAATTATGGTTCAATAAGTTGAAGTTGAATCATACATAATTTAGATGTTGATTTTGATTTTGAGAGCAATGATGTGGATGTTTGGTTCACATAGCTGGTAATTTGACCTAGCAGAGGACAAGAGGATCCTTCTGCATTGCAGCTTGGAATTTGATTGAGTTGTTAGGCATTTTCAGGGATGTGTCAGACTAGAATTTGATTCACGTCTCTTGGTTCACTCTCATTAGATTTGATTTTACATTAAGTGATAAAATTTCATGCATCCTAGACATGATTACATAGTGAGATTTTCCAAATATGGCAGACTTTGGTAGGATTATATTTCAATGTCTTGCAATTGAATCATACACAATATACATTGGGATGTTGTTGGACACCTAAAAGTGTCAAAACTGGTTAGTGTTCATCCAAAAACCATCATATACATGGTATCAATTGGTCAGTGGTTATCCTAAACCACATATTCAGAGAGAACTTTCAGTGATACATTGATAGTAGAGTGGTGATACTACATGGTCACCAATTAGTAGAAGGCATTAGATTCTTCTAGCTCAAATACTAGGAAAAATGATCAAATTGTCAAGAAATCAATAAATGTTCAAATATTGTAGTTGTTCACTTCCATATATCAGCTCTCTTCCAATTCATTTCAGATGAACAATTCAACATCCAAATTGACAATTTTTCAGGCAGTTCTTCATTGAGGCTCAACACAGGAGTTCTAGTATGAATACTTGGAATAACACCAATTTATGCTTCATTGCTGGTATTATTGATCAAACATGTGATTGAGGGGGGGAGTGTTAGCCTACGACTTACCTTATCAATCACTAAGTCTAATTGTCACCTATATTTGTATTATTCATTTAGGATATTAGTAATATATCCTCAAGTGATGACTATTGAGTTAGTTAAGATTTGTTATTAGATAAATGGGTGAATGCGGACATAAACTACCATAATTACCTTGGGATTCATCCTTGTTAGATGTCCTAAGGGGTTATTTGTTTTTGTTAGCCTATGGCTTACCTTATCAATCACTAAGTCTAATTGTCACCTATATTTGTATTATTCATTTAGGATATTAATAATATATCCTCAAGTGATGACTATTCAGTTAGTTAATATTTCCTAGCCTAATCATCATGCATGATTTTAGGATCTAGATAAAAGATTTATATGACGTGGCATCACCCATTGTACTATAAATATGTAACATTGATGTGAATACACAAAAGTTGGCTAGTGAGCCTTTTTCGTCATCTTGTTGTTATTATGCATATTTTATCAATTGGTATTAGAGCTCTTATGATCTTAAGGGCCTAATAACTTCTCCATGGTGAAAAGAAGTTGAAAATATCAGAACCATGGGGAATAAATGATGTTGGGGAAGAGAGGTTGATAATATCATAGCTCTTATGATCTTAAAGGCCTCGTAGCACCATGGAAGTTGATGAATTTTTTTTATGTTAAGATGTTCAGATGAGAATAGAGCATCCAAGCAAAAGAGTAGTAGCCATACAAGGACAATGAATCTACAGAGCAAGGTTATGTGCATTTGGTGAAGAGGATATTCCAAATGAAGAAGAAGACGTTTGAAAACTCCCGTCATAGCATCAATCAACATATTGATTGGTATGCCAATTGTTTCGTTCTACAGGAAAGTTCTATTTTAGAAGTGGGTCCAGTACTTGTTAAAAGTGTATCTGATCTGTTTGAACAATGCTCATAAACTCAGCTCATAATAAGTGTTAGAACGTCGTAAACCTTTTAGTTTTTTGAACCTGCCAGTTCATTACATATTATCAAGCAGACAGAATAGGCCATTTTGATACACATAATGCAACGATTACTCATATGTAGGGACTATCTCTACTTCGATACAAAATATATTCTTGTCTTTTGTTCTTTTTCTGAAAATATGGCTTATAACTGTAGATTATAAATATATCTTTCTAATCTGACAGTCAAGAGATTCAGGTCCGCCCCGCTATGACAATTTTAGTAAGTTTTCAATAATGAGAACGAGTCTTTTGTTCTTTTTCTGCAAATATGGCTTATAACTGTAGATTATAAATATATCTTTCCAATCTAACAGTCAAGAGATTCAGGTCTGCCCCACTATGACAATTTTAGTAAGTTTTCAATAATGAGAACGATGAGGGTGTTACCCAAGCCTTTGAATTCCAAACATAGAAAAATGGAGGTCACTCGAACCTTCTTATCCTTCAGTCTCAGATGTATAGGGTTGTTGCACAGGTTACATGATCCCATCACACTAAGGCACAACTATCTCTCAGCAGGAAAAGCTATTTCTTCAAATGGATAAGTCCGAAGGATCATGATCTAGTTGTCTGTAAGAAGCTACCGGTTCATCACTTGATCTTCTCTTATTGAGGCTTGCCCGTTTCATTAAACGAACCAAATATTGCACCACTTCAGACATTGGAGGTCGAAATTATGGCTCAGGCTAAACACAAAGGGCGATAATATCAACAAACCTTGAGAGAGACTTGGAAGGATAAATGCCCTTCAATGATTGATCAACCATTTTTTCYAGTGAATCAATATCATGAAGCTTAGGAGTAGCCCACCTGACTAAATACTGTTTGGACCTTGGCCTTGAACTGTCGAGTGGCTTTCGACCTGTGAGAAGTTCTAACATTACCAAACCAAAAYTGAATACATCACTCTTYACTGTATAGATGCCTGACATGGCATACTCAGGAGCACTGTAGCCAAAGGAACCTAGCATCTGAGTAGAAACCTGAGGTTTTGAGCTTGGAATAAGAGCTGCTATTCCAAAATCAGAGAGATGAGGGTTGAGTTCATCATCCAGCAAAATGTTGGCTGATTTGAAATTTCTATGTACTACGGAAGGTGAAGAAACTTCATGTAAATAATCTAGAGCCCGAGTAGTGCCCAGTGCAATCCTCACACGAGAGTTCCAGGTCAATATCTTTCCACTGTCATCTGCGAAGTGTAAGATATCATGGAGAATTCCATTGCCAAAATATTCATAAACAAGAAGGCGTTTCCCATTCTCTACACAGTAGCCCACAATTTCAGTGATATTTGCATGTGATAGACGTGATATGTTTGAAACTTCATCAAGAAAGTCTTCATCTGTTTGTACAGACAATGCTGAGTTGTCTATTTTTTTCACTGCCAAAATCAAGTTTCCATTAGGTAACTTATTGAAGCTTGAGAACGTGACTGAAGATGAGAAAGTAATAGTTGATGTTGCTGCTACGTTTTAATTAAATTTAAAGCCAGAGGGAAAAAGTTGTTCCAACGACATTGCATTGAAGTTCTCTCTGCGGTGTTAGAGAGTGAAACAAAGAAAAGGGAAAGTGGTGGTCGTTTGATTAACGGTGGAGTCAGCCCACACTTATCGCTGGAACTGACTCATTTAGTGTCCACGGAATAACGTGGACAATTCAAAAGGTTGATCTTGTATTAATTTTTTTTTAATAAAATTATTTATTTTGTGATGGTCCTTTGTCCCAGACCTGGCCTGAAATTGAATAAGGAGGTATAAGGATGATTGTGATTGTGTGAAGGTGGTTTTTTTATGATTTTTATATATGATGTTTATTGTCTAGTTTTGACATAAACATAATTTTAAATTCATCATTTACTGCAACACAAATATTACAATGTAAGTTTGCACAATTAATGAAATTCAAGCACATTGAAGCACGAGTAATCAAGCAACAACAAAGATATCAAATTTGCAATCATATCAACATTGAATACATCAAAGGTGGACTGGACTCTAAAGTTCTAACAATGTATTCATATAAAAATAGAACGAACATTACTTGTAATTTACAAATAGTTCTTTTCTTTGTAAGTGTGAAATCTAGTGAAGTTGAATTTGTAATTTTCAGGGGCATTCTCGGCTGAGCCTGACAACATAGATTCATTGTAATTTTGAGTTGAAATTGACAAGGTTGAGTAGTTTAAACTCAAATCATTGTAAACATCATACTTTGGGGTGCATTTTCGGTGGTAACCGACATCCTCAACTTCCTGGAAGCAAGTTCAAGTGAGAAACTACAAGCGAGCGAGAAGAGCAAGTGAACGAGAAGTTCAAGCGAGCATGTTCAAATGGAGCGAAGTCGTGAATTAATAGAGTTTCTAAATACTCTAATAAACACCACTGAAGGTAACACAGTGATATTGAAAAAAGAAACTCTTCGATCAGTACTAACTTGATTGCAAGTGACACAAGCTAAAGTTAGACTTCTTCAAGATCAATCCCAATGACTGAATGATGAGTTGATAGATCTCAAAAATCAACAACCAGTGAAGTGTTCTGAACCAGTTTTTGTTCAACACAACCATATCTATGATGATGATGTTTTTTCAGTGAAGGAGCACCTCAACAAGACAATTGTAGATGCAAATAAAGGCGAAGCTATTTTTTAACCTACATTTCAAGAGTTTTCCTTTAAGTTTAGTGAAGAAAACCTAATGTTGCAACAACATGCAGTTAATCCGCTTCCACAAATTTCAAAGCAACATGTTCAGAATACTCTTTCCAAGCCCATCATCAGACCTTGAGAAGAAATCATCTACAACAAGAATAGAACAAGACTTGGATATGACAAGGAAGTTACCTTTCATATTCCCGATTATTCCAGACCAATCAAGTTCCAAAGTGTTGGATTCCTTCAAGAAGATTCACTTTCACCTATTCAAGTTCAACATCAGAATGATAAGTGCCAACATTGCAATCGGGTTGGTCACATGGAGAATTAATGTTTTGATCTCCATCCTTTCCATCATTGTGGCAAGCATAACCATTCTTCAGACAGAGGTTCAACGTTGAAGAAACCTGGAAGATTGAAGATTCACTATGAGTGGATTGATCCTTGGCAGTGGTCATCAACAACCAAGTGATTATATAAGTCTTACTGAAGAATTCAATCTCGAGTAAAGACCAATATTGTAGCACATAACATTTTTGTACCTCACATAAGTGGTCCCCTTATGGCATAGCTTTCGAGCATGGCCCTCGTGAGATGAGATAACATGTGGTTTTTTCTACATGCCCACTTTGTGTTGTACTCAAATGGAACAAGTATGGTACTCTCTTGAGCATCAAAGGAGGGCGTACAATGATAAAACTCTCATGCACCTTAAGGGGGGAGTTCAAAATTCCAGTGACGATGGTTCATGAAACCACTTGTGGTCTCTCCTTTCAACTGAAAAAGGGGGGAATTGAAGATGGTTCTCAGATAGAAAATTTTGACAACAACAAACATCAAATATGCCATATGGGAATGAAATTTTCCAAATGGGAAACTGCGGTCTGTAGATGACAAATTTTAGCAGAATTATGGTTCAATAAGTTTAAGTTGAATCATACATAATTTAGATGTTGATTTTGATTTTGAGAGCAATGATGTGGACGTTTGGTTCACATAGATGGTAATTTGACCTAGCAGAGGACAAGAGGATCCTTCTGCATTGCAGCTTGGAATTTGATTGAGTTGTCAAGCATTTTCAGAGATGTGTCAGACTAGAAGTTGATTCACGTCTCTTGGTTCACTCTCATTAGATTGGATTTTACATTAAGTGATGAAATTGCATGCATCCTAGCTCACATGATTACATAGTGAGATTTTCCAAATATGGCAGACTTTAGCAGGATTACAGTTCAATGTCTTGCAATTGAATCATACACAATATACATTGGGATGTTGTTGGACACCTAAAAGTGTCAAAATTGGTTAGTGTTCATCCAAAAACCATCATATACATGGTATCAATTGGTCAGTGGTTATCCCAAACCACATATTTAGAGAGCACTTTCAGTGATACATTAATAGTAGAGTGGTAATACTACATGGTCACCAATTAGTAGAAGGCATCAGATTCTTCTAGCTCAAATACTGGGAAAAATGATCAAATTGTCAAGAAATCAATAAATGTTCAAATATTGTAGTTGTTCAGTTCCATATATCATCTCTCTTCCAATTCATTTCAGATGAACAATTCAACATCCAAATTGGAAATTTTTCAGGCAGTTCTTCATTGAGGCTCAGCACAGGAGTTCTAGTATGAATACTTGGAATAACACCAATTTATGCTTCATTGCGGGTATTATTGATCAGACGTGTGATTGAGGGGGGGATTGTTAGCCTACGACTTACCTTATCAATCACTAAGTCTAATTGTCACCTATATTTGTATTATTCATTTAGGATATTAGTAATATATCCTCAATTGATGACTATTGAGTTAGTTAAGATTTGTTATTGGATAAATCGGTGAATGCGGACATAAACTAATCTCCCTAGATCCACTTGGATCTATAACAAAACAAGAGAGAACATGGCACTTTCCCTAGGCTCTAATCATCGAATTTACTTCCAAACAAAAGATGAGAGACATACCTTTAAATGTCACTTCCTTATGTCTTTATTGTTCTTGTTTCGCTCCAGTTCTCTTGTGATATTGATCCTACAGTGAGACACAAACCAACCAAAGTGAAAGCAGTAGAAGTATATTCAATGACAACCTATGCATATGATCAAGGAATTATGCAATAAAATAAATATAATTCTATGGGAAAGAAGCATGCCACTGTATTATATTAAATAATAGGAAGAGAGATTACAACTGGATGCCTTGATGTCATAAGGTTCCCTCAAATGATTCCTTTCTTCCCACACACTTCTTTCTCCAAGGATTTGATAGCTACTCACAATCTATCTTGACAAAGCAAAGCTCAAAGCCAATTTAACCAAGCTAACAATCTCAAGCCAAATTCAACTAACTTTCTCCATGAGAGCTCCTCTCCTTTTTAAGTTGAAGAGGATAAGGTGAGGAGGTTAGGATGATCCCACTAAATCATGAAAGCGAGTAAGATCCAAAACATTCGGAGGCCACCTCACCATAGAAGATTCTCCTTCTAGAAGCATCGAGAAGATGCTCATTTTTCCCACATACGAAGTCCACCGCACCCTAGCTATAGTGCAGCCTCAGGAAACTCCACACCCTAGCTATAGAGAAAGGTGCGGAAATCAGGCATTTTCACACCCTGCATATATAGCAGCCTACGAAAATCCTCCAAAATAGGGTTTTTACAGAGGAAAACACAAATTCTTCTCTCAGTGTTGACCCTTGGTTATGGAAGGAAGGGAATATCGAGGAAGAAAAGGTCAAACGCGAACTGTGTGGGAAACACAGTGACTGCCACTAGGTCGAAGTAGGCAAAAGAATAGAAAATATGGAGCGAAGTATAGAAAAGAAAGTCGTTGAATGAGGAGATCAGAGATGACAAATCAACAAGAGAAAAGAATCGTAGACAACTCGACAAGCATAGAAATCCACCATTGGATGCTTTGGAGTACCGCGTGAGAAGGGAGGAAAGACAGGCTGGCGAAGCCCTGAAAAGGCAGGTCAAGTTGACCTAGGGTTTTGGGTAATTAGGGTATTGACACCTAGGTTTCAGCCTAAGTCTGTCGGTGAGGGACTATAATGTATAAATAGAGGTCGAGAGGACCTAGTTCAGGTTAGTACTAGTGTTGGGTATTGATATTGATTGTTGTTGGTTGAGAGATTATTGTACTGTAAGAGAGAGGAGTACTGAGAGTGAGAGCCTTCTAGTATTGTAAGATCTTCAGCTGGGTGCGAAGATCAAGTCTTGCAGCTGGGTGCGCAGGAAGGTGGGAGACATAGAGAAGACTTGCTGACTAAGAGCATAGATCAAAACTGTAAGCTTTATCTTAATATATCATAAGCACAGTTCTATGGATGTAGCCCTAGAGAGAGGGTGAAACACATATATTTTGTGTCGTATGTGTGATTGATTCCTAGATCTCTGTCATTGTTATACTGTTATTTGCATTATTGTGTTAGATCTGATGTATAGTTGTGCAGAGTAGATCTAGTTGATAAGGGATATAAGAATGTTGCATTATTGTTGTATTAGTTCCACTTGATATTCCCCTGGCTGTAGACATCTCTGTCCTGCAACCCCCCTATGAGCTGCTTTGGGTGAGACTACATCTGCTTTGCAGGTGTTGCCGAAAGGGC
>SNQJ01S0027144.1:0-11636 GCA_010110895.2 Picea sitchensis
AGTATAAATAAGATAGCTATGGACTCTTGTTTTTCATCCTTTTTGTGGATCAATGGAGAGCTTCTTGTGAGAATATCTTTTGGAGTGTTGATGGAGAGATTCTTGTGAGAGCATTTTGGTGTGGATCTCTTGAGCATGATTGAAGATCTATTCTGAGAAAGAGAGCGTGAGGAGGATCTCATGGATGCATCAAAGTTTCGACAATATAAGAGATCTTGACGACAAAAGTCTTGGAGCTTCAAAAACCCTATTTTCTGATGCGTACGTGGGCTGTCTATGTATAGGGTGCGTATACACAATCTGTCTATGTACAAGGTGTGTATAATGAGTGTATAATACATGGGCTGTCTATGTACAAGGTGTGTATACGCAGGCTGTCTGGGTATATGGAACATACAGTGGATAAAATCATGGAGATTTTTGGTTGAGCTGATGACAAGTTGTCGAAGACTGAAGCAGGTTCCAAATTTGCACTCTATGGGCTCAGATCTATGATCGAGACACTAGTATTGTTACATTATTGTCTTGATGGATACTATTGTTTGATGTGTTGTGAATTCTTAGGGAATTCTTGGTATGGCTTCTATGATGTTGTTCAGTTTGGTTGATTTGGTTGATGGAGTGATCAACACTCTTGTGATTCAGTGGTGACATGATTGCTATGGTATACTAGTTATTTATACATGATTGAGATAGCATTCATATTGATTTGTTGTGGAGTATGAACAAGATATTGGAGAGCTTGGATGTATTGTGACTGGCTGGTGGTCAGTTTGGACAGTGATAAACATAAGAGAATGACAAATTGGTTGCAGTGGATCTGAGTTGATCTTGAAGGACAAACCCTAAATAGCTTAGAAGGTATACGCAGGTTGTAGTACTGTTTGGGAGCGTATACGCAGGCTGTAGTACTGCTTGGACATGTATACACGTAGGCTGTACTATTGGTAAGGCACATACACACACATGCTGCTCTACTGACAGGTCACGTACCTGTTGCAGATTGATATTTGTTGAGGATTGTTGCCTCATCTCAGTTGTGCTGAGGGTGTAAGCCGAGTCTTGCATAATAGAGTTGTGCTCTTGTAGAGTTGTACTCTATTCAGTTGTTGTTGATAAACCCCCAAGGATTGTAGTCCATAATAAAAAGAAAATTGTACATACATCTTGTGTTCCTTGTGATGATGACTTGTTGATGATATATTGCTGGTATATGTTGTTGATATATGTTCACATCTAATTGGTTATAAATGATAGAAATGATTAATATGTTAATGGTGATTGTTAACTAATGGAGTTTTGTGCAAGAGGGAAGTTTTGGTAAAAATAACCCCACACTCATTCACCCCTCCCTCTAAGTGTGGTAGGTGTGTCCAACTTGACAGGGAATGAGTAGGGGCCACGTGTCACTCCACGACGCATTCCTAGTTAGTCGGGTAGTCAAAGGTGGGTCCCTTAGATTGATGGCTCAGAAGGATCCCGAAGGATCTGAGGATCGACGATCCACGTTACTTCAAAAGTTTGACATGAGGGAGTTTGGTGAGTTTGTTTTTCGGCTTTCACTCTAGACCGCGCCAGATCTATCGCCACATGTAACTAGCGTCTACGACCTAGATTTAATCTGTCTCATAGAGCTTCAGGGGAAACTCGCGCATTTCTAAATCGCCGAATACCCGAAGTCTTGAATAACCATGGATATATGGACATGTGTCCCTCCAGTCAATGGTCCAGATTTACTTTGCGACTCCGACGTTCAAGAGTTTCGACGCTAGACCATTCCAAATCTCCTGAAGTAAGACTTTGCTGAAGTGTTTAATGCTTCCCTTCCTACGTCAAATCCGACAACTGAGAGAGATCCAAACGAGATCCCTAGATCGATGGTCCTCGTCAATTCACGACTCCGACCTTCGGTTACTTTTGAGGATTGTGGAGTCACAAGTCCCGAAGTCTCGAAGCCAAAAGAGCTATCCCCTCTTGGACTAGCGTAGGGTTCCCAGACCCCGGTCACGTGGATACTTTGGAAATTATAGGAACTAAGCGCTACTCCTGTAGCAATAATTGGGATAAGGACCTGGGCATGAGCCCTCGATCAGATGGGTGAATAGTCTAAGGGAAAAACACCCTTCTCTCACAGAACTCAGACTTAACATTCCCGCTAAGGTAAAATTCACAGGGTTGGCAGGACCTAGGCATTTTAGTCGATCATACCCCCTCTCTTCCGTGGATGCATATCTCATGACTATCTAGGAACAAAACTGAGATAAATTTAAAGATAATATAGATATAACAATTTACAGAAATCACAGAGCTTTTCTAATAACTGTTCAGATACTGAAACATTGAATCATAAACTCAAATATTTCATCATCACATTCAACATAATATACAAAGTATGAAAATACTTATCAGAACTGGAAAGTGTGAAGCAACTGCCGAAAGGGGTGCTTGTTTCCTCCCAACCATAAGCACAACCACTCCTACTGGATTTACCACTGGCCACCCTCGAGCTAGACCATGATGCTCTAAGAGAGATTCTTTCTCTTTGCTCCACAACAGTCAAGGACGAAGGTTACTCTCCTTCTCCCACAGGAACTGGGTGTTTGGTTTTCTCTACTCCAAGCAAGGAGGTCTGCATGAGTACTGCCTTAGTCACTCTTTAACCTCGTTTATCATCTTGTAGCGAAACCCTGCCCCAGGCTTCTTACAGCCAAAACAAGATGTCTTCTCATCTTTTCTCTCAACTTCAGAACCACAGTCTCTTCCCTGCTCTTCCCGGGAGAGTGTTTTTCCTCTACTTGCTATCTCGCAGATCTGTCTCTGTTCCTAATTTACCTCACTTCTTTTCTTCCTCAACAAGGTTGTGTTGGTCCGAATCCCCATTTCATGGTCAGGCTTGGAAGCCTTACAGATGGGTACCCTGCCCCATCTCCTCATTAACTCTTGAGGATGGCCTTCCAACTACCAACCTGACTGGTAATTCATTTATGGGTATGAGGGCTGTTGAGAAATTACACCCAATAGGTACTGGTCTGGTGAGGGTCATATCAACCATACTTGGTTTCTGGTGGGTGTTCTATATGCACTAAAAAGCCTCAATTAAATTGTCAACCCAAGGTAAGTAAACTTGGCGTTGTAGCACTATATGTGCCAAGGAAGAAAGGCTAGAGGTAGTATAGTCTAACTAAGGAAATGGGCTATTTAAGGGCTAATATACTTAAGCAAAGACTATTAATGATAAAATCCTATCAAGAAACTTAAACTATTTACCCTAAGTAACTTTTGAACAATGGGTCGATGGATAGTCCTAAGAAAGAAAATAAAAACCCTACTTTAAGCAAGTTAACTTAATCATTACAATAAGCAAAAGCAAACTATCTATTTAATCTATCTAATGAGAAATAACAACAACAAACTAATTTAATTGACCTATTCAAATTCAACGAGCAACAATAAGTAAGCAAATAAACAAGCAAACAACTACCCTATTAAAACAAGTAAATAAGCAAGCAACTACCCTATCAAAGCAAGTAAACAAGCAAACAATCAACTAANCAAACTAATTTAATTGACCTATTCAAATTCAACGAGCAACAATAAGTAAGCAAATAAACAAGCAAACAACTACCCTATTAAAACAAGTAAATAAGCAAGCAACTACCCTATCAAAGCAAGTAAACAAGCAAACAATCAACTAAATAACCTATGGTAACTTCTTCAACAAGTAAACTAATCAAAATGACTCAACAAGTAATTAATCAAACTGATAAGCAAGTGAACTCTATTCTTAAATTAAACTTTATAATTACTTCTAATTTACGAAAGGAAATCTTAATCTACTAAATTGAAAGCATCATGAAAAAGTAATCAACAACTACTCTTTAATCTATGATAAGAAAACTATTCTTTAATCTACCAAAACAAGAAGACTATTCTCTAATCTACAAAAGCAAGGAAACTATCCTCTAATCTATAAAAACAAGGAAACTATCCTCTAATCTATAAAAACAAGAAAACTCAAATATAGTGTTGATGGTTATGTCTCCGGTGTCTTCTGATATCACGATGGCATTTAACAATTAATGATAACTTAAGAGGGATAAAATCAATATTGATTTCTATAGCAAAGTGAAAGGTATGAATTAGACAATCGAATGAGAACTTAACCATTATAGAAGAAACATCAACTACCCTGCAAATCCATGTGATTCTTCAATTTATGCACTAATCATCAACAATATGAAAACACTATTCTATTTAATTCAATTGCATTCTATGCTAATGTAAGCAAATTCATACTACTAGAGATTCATAACTAAAAACTAAACTCAATACTCAAAATTCGAATTAAAATTGCAACCTAGATCTAGAATGGAAATTGCATAAAGTAAATTAAACTAATCCTACTTTAACAAATTAAATTGCAAAGGGAAATACGCATAAAACATAAATCAAATCCTATTTCTATTTCAGCATATAACAAGATAAGCAAACTAAGAACTAACCGAGCAAACTAGATAAGCAAATTGAAAACTAAATTGAAAACTAACAACTAATCATCCATCGAAACCTTGCCAAAGAAACCATTAACTAAATACTCTGTTTTAAACTCTATTTCAGCATATAGAAATTCTAACTATCATCTAATTACACACAGGGGTTAGTATCTAAGCTTGCAAGTTGTTCCCTACTAATTAAAAAGTCATTGCTTATTAACACTAGCCTTCATAAGCACCCTGCAAAACTGAATTGAAGCAATTAAACTATGAATAGCAATTATACAGTAAATAAAAATAATAAAAACTCATGTAGAGGAAATAAAAGAAATGACAACTACACTACGTGAATTCACAAGCTAATTGACTGAATATTCACCCAAACCACTGGTGGGCCCCCCAACAGGTCGTGGCTACTCCTCAACGATGAATCACAAGCTCAAGCAACACAATTTCAACATTTAAAATTAAAAACACAGTTTTACACAGTTTTAGAGAAAAAATTCTTGAAATGGAAAAACATAGCTTAACTATCCTTAGCTATTTGTCTGACCACTATTGTGGTATTTATAGAGGTTACAAGCTGAGAGGTCGACCACTGGAAGGGTCGACCTCCTCTAAAAATAATAAATTACACTTAATGCATCTTAACCGCCGGTGGCTTCTAGAAACTAAGCGAGCCAATAAATGCCCAACATAACAACCCAATCCAAGTTGACAGAAGCTTAGTAGATGGAGGCCACAAGCACAAGAAAAACCCATGTCGCTAATTTTCCCATCACTAGCCACCGATATAACAACCGTCAACTCGCCCACAGTTTTGGTGCAAGATGGAGTGTCGGACGCAGTGTCAGATGGAGTACCAGATGCCGAATTGAAAACCACAAACTGCTCTCAATCCATTCAGAATTTCAGGAAACGGCCCATGTAGGACCTAATTGGGCATATTAAGCACAAAACCCATGTGCTTGATTTTTCAGATTCCACTTCATGCTCCCACACATTAAGATTTAAGTTAGCTGCCTGTAATAGTGCCAGATGAAGTACCAGACGAGCTACTGGATGGGAAAATGCCATGCAATTTCGCCCTGTGACACATAGATCACGCATTAGCTTCTTGAAATCATTAAATCAAACTAAATTAAGCTTAAAACCATCACAAAACATCAATTATATGTACCTGGTATAATCTATGATGATTTGCTATAAAAATCCTTCAAAAACTTCTTCAAAATAGTAAAATGCACATATAATATTGGCCAAAAAGTATCTAATCATTATCATTAAATTAACCATATCACGGGCTCAACAGTTTCCCTTCACCATCTCTCTCATAGCATTCATGGTCTATCTTAGCAAACTTTCCCCCTTTCAGCAGTTGTGCAACAGATATTCAAATTCTATTAATAACAAAAATTCATACATTGACCCTTTTATACAAGGTTCATCAAATCAAACATTCAGACACATTTAGTTTTCCTTAGTCTCTTGGCCAGTTATAGTTATATTTACGAACTGGGGGAAATAGGGGTATTACACAAGAGTTTATGCTCATGAGTTTTTTTGAGCTTTGGGACTCTTTGAGAGATGTATAGGGTGTTTACAGTCAAAAGTCTTGGTTTTCTGAGGCAGTGCCGATTTTGACAGTGATACTTGTATTTGAGTAGAAAATTAGGTCATAAGTGGAAGTTGTATTTAATCATCATTGAGCATCAATAAAGCAGTCTCATGTTTTGAAGCGGACCCGGAGATGTAGTCCAAGATGGGTGAACTCTGTTATCAACTTGTGCAATGTGTCGTAGTCTTTGTTATTAATATTTCTCTCCATGTTAGCATTTTCATTTCCGCAATTTATTATCAATCAATGAAGTTTATGGATAAATAAATGAAGTTGAGTTTGAACTCTCTAACTATTATGCATGAGGAAAATTCAAATGGGGAGAAGGCTATTAGAAAAAAGTTATAGAGAAGAATTTGGGGAGGTTAGACATTGGAGAAAGAGAGCCAGGCCCATGATATACCAACCAACCATGAATTGAAACTTGTAGCCTTGATCAAAAGCCAAGAAACCATGGAGAACTTTGCTGAATCGTGAGATAAAATTCTGGACCTTTTGTGCACACACTGAATAGCACGAGAAGGAGTAGTTTATGAGGTACTAGACAACATCAAAAGAGATGTTCTTTGTGTTGTGTGGGGTGGGTATGTGGGTGCCTTAGGGTTTCTCTATCGTCAAGAAACCAATAGTAGAAAACATTGGTTTGAATTTGAATTTCAGAGTTAATTATCCCTGCTTCGCCCTGGTGGTGTGATAGCCCAACT
This sequence comes from Picea sitchensis, assembly GCA_010110895.2. Lineage (NCBI taxonomy): Eukaryota > Viridiplantae > Streptophyta > Pinopsida > Pinales > Pinaceae > Picea > Picea sitchensis. The sequence goes on from SNQJ01S0027144.1 coordinate 6,816, forward strand.
AGGGGTTGCCATCTATTGTGGATTGTCTACGGTTGGATGCTCAGTTGATTGTTGGTATGCAATTTGGAACAAATAAGTATATTTCTGCCTATTCATTTGGATGTTAAGCTTGTCTGGTAATTAAAAATGTATCTATTCTATGTGTATTTATTTGCTCTGTGTAAAAAATCATGTGTCTCTGCTCTGAGCATAAATTCACGTGTTTCTGCTTTATGTGTAAGATTGAATTTCTGAAAAATATTCATGTTCTAAATAATGCAAATTTTCACAGTTATTCATAATGTTGATTTTGTAATTCTGGAAAGAATCTGTGTATGTAGTTTTTGAAACGTTGATTTCATTCTGACCTGCTTATCTTTCCAAGACCCCATGAGTTATCCCATTCTCTAATTTCACTACACAGTGCAAACAACATGATAGCTTAAAACATCTTTTAAATCACCAACGATGGAACTCCGGAAAATTCATTCCGTTCATTTCTTGAAGGTACATGGTTTTCTATTTTCCATTCGTGTATTGAAACAAAATCTTATATTTTTTGTAATGACTGAATGGAAAGAGAAAATTGGACATAAATCACACAGTTCTACATTCATTAATGAATCTGGGTATCAACCATGGATGTAGAACAAATAATATGTAGAACATTTGCAACAAAATCGATCTTTAACATATACAAAACCCCTAAACTACCAATGGGTGCATAAAAAATGAGTAAAACCAATTATCTGGTCTGATTATGGAATGACTAGATGCCCAAACTTGTAGTCAAGATCCATCTTTATCATCCCTCAAGGTAAAATGGAGGAAGGATAATAGAATGGATGATGTAATGGAAAATGATAAAATATGGATGCTTTGTATTCAAGTAGTCAGAGAAGTACTTAGGGATCCTAGGTAGGTAATCCCTCTCAAATGCCTGGAGAAGAGGAGAGAGAGGTGGCATTTACCTGTTAATATGGTGACCTTCTTAAATAAGAACTCTGGACAGTTCGATATATATGTTGATAAAATTAAACCTAAAACTAGCACGAGTGATTTCTTGGCTTGTTTTTTTGTGGAGGAAAAGAAAAATTAAGGAAGATAAATGATTTTTTTTTAGCTTGTAAACCAACTTAAGAGGATACCGACGATGTCCAATGTTAAGAGAATTAGTGTCGATAAGCTTCTCCATGTGAAGATATATTTTGGTTTTCTTGACGATTTCATGTCAAATTTAGTTGCCAGGTACACCCATCTGTTTCATGTCGTTGGCACACCCGGTGATGATCCTTCCTACTTGGAACTTGTCTCTCTAGATGCTACCATTCCCCTATCTTCCATAGAAAGGAGAGCACATGAAGAGTCCATAAAGAGTGGTCGACCTCCCAATCCTACTTTTGTTGTCCACCTACCACCAATGATGATGTTGACGAGGGAAATGATGGAATGGGCAAGGAATTGGATGGAATGGCCATACATATCACCTTATTTACATTCCAACCATCTAGATCTAGCTCTGACGGAAATGGAGAAGTGTATAGTGGTGGTTATACATAATTGATTGTAGATGATTCAAAATATTGTGGGAAGGTAGACGTAGTTTCTATTGAACCTAGTGGATCAGGATTTTCACATGTTATAACTGACGAATCATTATCTCATTCCTTCACACAATCAAATATGGAGTTATTTGCCTTAGAAAAACCAACGTCTGTCATTCTATCTACAAGTAGAAGACTAATACCGGGTTCTAAGGGAGTTGGGCTACATATAGGCCATGATTCCCAGATCGTCTAGAATTGTTTGAATTAGAGAAAAAATATTGTAGCTAGAAAACATGGGATTTGAGAAGATGTGATGAGTGCTTTGACACATTTTATCTACATCTCAATGATACAAAGAATGCTTGCCAACATACATTGATACAGGATTTGTGTACTCCATGTTCTGTTTGAAATACTTTCAGTAAGGAAGAATGGGATAAGACCATTGACATGCAATTATAACCACAGAGATTGATGTAGGTTTGGGTGTTCTTTAGTTGGCATGACTAAACTCTCGAGATTCTGTCTATCATATATGATCAACAAAGTAGAGAAATATCACTATGTCATCTTGGAAAATAAGCAAATAAATTATAAATAAAAGATGAAGAAGTGATGGTATCTTAAGCTTAGGAGGTTTGGTTTGTTACAAGTGACGCCAGATCATGGTTACAACACTAGGGGTTGTATGGACTCAAGAAAATGGAGACAGAGCCTCCCATGGATTTTCCTGATAGTTATTTGAAAGGAAATTCAAAAACCTTATTTAGGAAAGGTGGGATCAAATTTGAGCTCCTCTACTTTTTATTTAAGCGATTCTTGCAGTTAGCCTTAGATTATTTGTCCTGACCTGTTGTTCGATTTCTGTGTTTGGAATTGGGATTTCCTTTTTCAAGTACACATACGTTTACCACATGACACTAATAGATCTCATCAAGACTTGGTTGGCATGGACACATAAGTCCCAACTGACTTGAGCATCATCTTCACCTTTATACTCCTCATTCAACAATTGACTCAACTTGACTTACTTGTCTTGGAAATTGAACTATCATTGACAATTGGCTTGCATTATAACTACATTAAGTAGCTATAAATATTGGATTTTTATAGTAGTTTGACTATTCTACAGTCGATGGAAATTTGTTCTTATATTGTTTCTGTTGAAATTAGTGCAGTTGCAAGAGCCATTCTCTGGGAGGATGGCATAAGACCGTAGCTGAGATCTAGGGCCCCCAATGCACTCATGGGGTTCTTGGTTTGGGACCAAGTAGTTTTATCCATGGAAAAAGACCCTAGTGAGCCCCCCCAGTATATTAATGGGGTTCTTGACCAAAGGACCAAGCACTAAGTCCCTAGATGTGTTCTAGGGCCCCTGGATGTGTTCCAAGGAATGCTTGCTCGGTGCTTGGATTGATCCTTAGATGTGTTCCTTGGTGGTTGATGATGTAAGTCCTTAGATGTGTTCTAGGTGTTCCAGGGAATCCTTTCTTAATGCTTGGGTTGATCCTTAGTCTTGTACCTTGGTGGATGAAAGACCCTAGATGTGTTGTAGGGTCCCTAGATGTGTTCTGGGGTACCCTGGTCTTGGACCAGGTAGTTCTTGGTTCTATACCAAGATGTGATGATGTGTGATCTTCTTCCTCTCTCTTGAGATGGTCCATGAGACCTAGGAGCAGTCATGAATATGGACATGACCACATCATTGATGTTTCTTCTTATGCAGTGATGACAAAAGTTTATAAGCTATAATGAGACTTATGTGGACACATTTTCCATTGAAGTGAACCCCCTTGACCTTGTCTTGAAGTCCCACCCCTTGCTTGATTTCGTTTCCCTTCTTGTTTGATGTGGTGTTGGGTTTTTTTAAGTTACTTTGACTTATTTGACTTTTTAATTAATATTTGTATTAATTAAAATTCCATTTAGTTTTAATTTAACCCTAACCCTCTTATAAAACTATAAAAGAGGACCTACCCCTCTCTCATTCATACACTCATCTTTCATTCCTTAGTCTGGTTTTACTGTGGCTACCTTATGTTGGTCTCTTTGTCTTGGTATGGTCTCCTTGGTGGACTCTCTCCTACAATTATGAGGTACGACCTCCCTGGATGTTTTATCTTGTTTGATTGGAGATTTTATTTTGGTGTGCTTGCTGAGTAAAGGTGCTGCATTTCTCTCCTTCTGCTGTCTAAGTGTGCTGGTGCACTCTCCCTCAGTTCTGAGGTGTGTTGTTTCCCTCCTTATGCTGTCTATGAGAGCCGATGACCTCCTTCTTCTATCCTAGAGTGCCACTGCCTCTCCTTGCTACATTCCTAGATGTTGTTGGGTGCCCTAAGGCTACCGTTGCCTCACTGAAAACCATGGTTACCTACTCTATTGTTGCTGGTGTCTTCTTACCAGTTTTTATATGAGTTGTTTTGTTTTTGTTTCAACCCTTTTTGCTGATTGTCCTTGAGTCCTCCTTGGCAAGACAATCTACTTAAGATCATGGTTGAGGTCAAACCCTTGGGGTTTTGATCCATGATCTTTAAACAAAAAATTCTAAGCATATTAAAGAGGACAACATCTAACATTAGGTACATCTTTAATTTTTTTACTAAAGGTAAAGTTCAGATCTGATTCTACTATGGTTTACTTATATTTCTAGCTTAGTTTAATATCCAGAAATGTTATTTTTTTGTTCTTGATCAGTCCTAGATTAAGTGTGTTCTCTTTAGCTTATCCAGTCTTGTATTTTCAGTATTTCATCTACTTCATATTTTGTTTTTAAAGTGCTGATCTATTTGTACTGTAGAGTTCAATTTTTGAAAAGATATCTTTGTTTTTCTTTTTCCCTAAAATCTAACATGGTATCAGAGCTTAGGGCTTGAAAAGAGCTCAATAGTGGCAGACTTTTGAGCCTGCGTAGATCCTTGTTTTAGGGTTTGTTTTGCAGATCAACAGTAAATAGTTTTATCTTTAAATAAGTATGGCTTCATCTTTAGTCAAATCAGAAGATAGGCTTGAAGGGGCCTCCAACTTCAATGCTTGGAAGGCTAGGGTGTTTAACATACTAGAAGAGGGTGACTTGGATGAGCTGGTTACCGTGGTGATAGAAGAACCCACTTCAAGTAGAGGCAGGGAAACACATAAGAAGAGGTAGGCCAAAGCTAAAAGAATCATCTTTGATTCAGTTAAGGACAACATGATGCCCCTCATTGGTCATCTAAGGACAACCAAAGAATACTTTGATGCCCTAGCAAATATTTATGAAAAGAAGACTCCAACTTAGAAGAGGATATTGAAGAAACAA
>SNQJ01S0027144.1:24694-44987 GCA_010110895.2 Picea sitchensis
CCCCCAACCTTTCCCCCTCCCCCTCCACCTTAGCCTCCCTGACTTGTCCAGATGGTGGTCATAGGCACTGCGCATAGGAATTGGACGCCATGATAATTTTTCGAAGGGACCTGAGCAGCTTCAAACGGGACCTGAGCGGCATCAATCGGGACCTGAGGCAGCTTAAAACAATTTCGCTCGAAATGCACAATAGAGAGGCAGATTGTTGGAGCAGGGTTGACAAGTTGATGGCCTTCCTCCAAGATCTTCGGTGGGCAATGACAGAACATGACAAGGGCAAGACCCGGATGCGAAGTGTCTACACCGGGCATAGACTCGGTCTAGGTCTTTAAATTTCTTCTTGTTTCCATGTTTTGGCAGAACATTGCTCACAGGCATCCAAGGAAGGCTATCAGTCTTTTAGTTACTTTTTTACTTATTTCTAAACTATGGTATTTTCCCTGCATGGCTTGGACATGGATCACCCCATTTTTTGAACATTCGACGGCGGTGGTTTCCCGAAAGGGCACCGCTACCAAATATGATTCCAAATCATCCTTTTTCTGGCACTTAGGACAGCGGTGGTTTCCCAGCTGGGCACTGTTGTCACGCTATCTAGTTCTTTTTCATCTTATGTAACTATTCCTAGGATCTAATATATAAACTAACTTACAAAAAAAAAAGAGTTAACCCTAGAGGTTAATTAACTCAACAGATGAATAGACTAGAGCTATAAAGGAAAGGGTAGGGCGCAATCCTTAGACATTCTGGATTATTATCTTATTTTCATTGTAGCTCTTGAGCACAATCAGTTTTGAGGGTTTTGAGTCCAAAACCCTAGAGATCAACTCGGTGATGAAAGATCTCAACTTTCTTGATCCAGGCTTGGTCCCGGGGGTGAAATAATCCTCCCACACCATTCTACAGTGTTGCAGGGTTTGTTCTCTAGGCAGATTTGAGGCTAGTGCGCAACCTAGGGGATTTCCAGCTAGGGGGGCACACCATCTTGGAGAGATTGATTCGATCTGGAGGAAGAAGAAGGAATTTGAGAAAAGTAGCACATGGGTTCTCTTCTTATGGTCCCCGGCATCATTCTTGGTCTATTCCGGAGGAGATTATCCTTGCAATTTGTTTCTGGGACCTTGGCACGAAATTGAGAAGAGAAGGGTGCACTGCATAAAGAGATTTTTAGTGTTTAGTGGCTCATATCTTCGTAGATTGAATTGAGACTTCATCATCTTGGTAGAATTTGCCCGATCTACATTCTGGTAGATTTTGGTGGTATTTGGAGACTCTTAGAGGGGAGAACGAATTCTCCTTGACTTAATCAAACCAGGAGGGTGCAATCCAGATGAGGGTTTTCCTAGTTGGAGGAGAAGAACTTCTCAAATCATCTTGAGACTTGGTCTAGAGGTTTCTATCAGCCCGATCTACAATCTGGGAGAGTTTGGAGGGATTTGGAGGTCACAAAAGGGAGGTTCGAAACTTGAGGTTTTAGCAGCATCCAGAGCAAGGTGAAACTCAACCAGTTGGAGGGGTTTTGCAAAATATTGACAGGGTCTTCTTATCTTCAGCCTGAGCTTGATTGATGGTGGCCTTTGGAGGCTTGGATATCTTCTCAGTCAGCCTTTGGGAGGAACTTATCTTTTTATTGTTATTATTGTATCAGCTGGCAGCCCATTTTGATATTATTGGGGCTTCCTTCCAGATCTATAAATCTCATGTATATGGGATCTCTTTACTGCATAAATAAAGGTCATATCTGACATTGTTGGTTCTCTACTGGTGTTATTTATATCTCTTGTCTTGTTTATGATTATATGCTTCATATATATTGCTCAATCAACATTAAGTAGTCCAAATGCACATCTTCATGAATACACCTGCAAACACATGAACAAACATAGCAAACAGTAAACAGTTAGTGTTCCGAGAAAAATATTTGTCTCGGGAACATTACAGTGGTATCAGAGTGTTGATCCTCCTAGCCAGTGGAGATTAGCGAATGAAGAAGTTCAATGGCATTTACATGGGTAGACGCAAGAAGTAGATAGGTGAGACAGAAGCAAAAATTGAAGGATCAGGTGAGGACAATGAGCCACGGATTCTGGCAAGGTTCACCAAGGAGTTACAACACTCCATAAACATGATACGGAGAACCCTTTTGCATCATCTACAGGAAAACCAGGAAACAGTGTGCAGAGGATAGGTGTAAATGACAGAGACTTTGAAAAAAGAGAATGAAATCCAGGAGAGATTGTTACAACTCCTGATGCAGATGACTCATGTAGGGAAGGGTCCGGAAGTTTATGCTAACAAAGAAGCTAGTGGATCTCATGGAGGGACTACACCTCAACAGGAGAATAGCCCCCATTATCACACTAAGGGACAGAGCATTGGAAGTGGTGCACCCCAGGGGAAAACACACGGTAGGACCACCCCTAGGCCCTATCTACCAACATTATTGGATAATCAGCCACATCAAAACTATGAGGATGATATTGAGCACAATTTTGAGCAGTATATCAGGGAGTATCATTCCTTAAGTGTAGGGTTTCAAAGGAAGGTCATGCTAGATCAGTATTGTGGGATCAAATTTCAGGGAAAACTGAAACAGTATCAAAAGCCCAACTATGAACTGGAGCATAGGGAAGACAAGATAGAAATTCCTTATTTTGATGGATCCGCTAAGGTGACTGCACAAGCATGGGTGCAGATACCTACCTCCAACTTAACCCCATGAGGGAGATGGATACCTTCAAATTTTCCACCATGTACTTGGATGGCAAGGCTCATGATTGGTGGTACCATGGGTTGACCACATTGGGTCACAATCAGATTACGTCCTATATATACTTCACACAGAGGCCCATTGACAAATTTGACCAAGGGGACCCAGAGCTACCTTTTAGGGAGATCACACAGATCAGGCATACAGGATCCCCAGAGGCTTACATAGAAGAGTTCCAAAGGCTATCAGTGATGGTACAGGATGTTTCTCAAGAAATATAGATGATTCTCTTCATATAAGGGTTTATGGAACCCTTGGGGGGTTGGGTCAAGGATTTTAAGCCTACCAACTTGCATGATGCCATTTGGAAGACCAGAGACTTAGGATCGGAAGAAAAGACAAGATTCACCCCTAGAACTCCCAATCAAGGGGGTAGAGATCAAAGACCTTCTATGAATCAAGGAGGGAGAGACCCAAGGGGGTTTGACTGAGGAAGGGGTAGGATGGATAAGCCAACTAGGAGGGAATTGAGTAGGAAGTAGTTATGCTTCACCTGCAAGGAACCATGGGACCCAACACATAAGTGCATGGGTAAGGTAAAATCCCACTACATTGAGGTGATCTCAGATGATGAGGAGGATGAATATTTTGGCCATCTATAGAACATGGAGGACAAAAACCTAGGATAGGCAGAAGAGGAAGATGCAAGTCACGACCTTACAGCAGATGAGAAGGTGACAATTTCATCCATCAGTGGGGTACCTAAATTCAACACCTTCAGGATGAGGGGAGTGCTACAAGAGAAGAAGGTCTTAGTTCTCATTCATGGAGGTGCCTCACAAAACTTCATTGACACGGCCCTATTGAAAAGAAGGCACATACCGACAATTGATTTTGAGGGATTTTGTGTGGAGGTAGCAGGTGGGTGCACCATGCCTTATGATAGGTACATCTCAGGAATGAAACTTACTTTGGGCAGGCATGATTTGGCATAGGATTTATATATTATGGACCTTCCAAACACCAAAATCATCTTGGGAGTACAGTGGCTTAGTACATTGGGGCCAATCACCACAAATTACAAAACCATGGAAATGTCTTTCACAGAAGAAACTGGAAAAAAGGTGGTTCTCAGGGGTATGGCATGCAACACACCATGGGTGGTGAAAGCAAAATGCATGGAGGCCATCTTCCGGAGGGAAGACATCATTTATGTAGCAAAATGTAAAATATCATTCGGGTTAGAAGGGAAGGGGGAAACACACTACGCACTAGATATCAAGAAAATCATGGATAGGCATGGCAAGGTCTTTGAGCCTATACCACCAGGGGCACTGCCAGATAGGGGGTTTGAGCGCATCATAGAGCTGGAGGAGGGTGTGAAACCTATCATCACCACTCCCTACAAGAATCCCAAGAAATATAAGGACAAAATTGAAAAGGAAATTAAAGAGTTGTTGGATATGGGCCACATCAGATCGAGTTCCAGTCCCTTTGCATCTTCAGTAGTGTTGGTGAAGAAGAAAGATGGAACAATGCACATGTGCATTGACTACAGGGATATAAACAAGAAGAAAATCAAAAATAGATATCCCATCCCATGGATTTATGAGCTATTGTATGGGCCCCATGGGGCAGTATATTTCACAAATATTGACTTGAGCTCCGGCTATCACCAGATAAAGATGAGGGAGCAAGTTATCTCCAAGACTGCTTTCTAGTGTCACTATGGACACTATAAGTTTTTGGTCATGCCTTTTGGTCTGAGTAATGCACCATCCACCTTCAAGTCATGCATGAATCACTTGTTCAACAGGCAGCTAAGGAAGTTTTTATTAGTCTTCTTTGATGATTTATTGATGTATAGCAAAACTTGGGAGGAGCACCTTTAGCATGTGGAACAAATTTTGGCTATCTTGGAGGAGAAATCTCTATATGTTAAGGATACCAAATGTGAATTTGGAATGACAGAGGTCCTCTATATAGGACACATAATTGGAGTGAAGGGGGCACAGGTACACTAAGAAAAAATACAAGCTATACTTGATTGTCCCACACCTAGGACACTCACAGAATTGAACGGGTTTTTGGGCATCTGTTGCTATTACAGGAGATTTGTCAAAGGTTTTTCTCAACTTTGTGCACCTTTGACCGATTTGACCAAGAAAGGATCCTTCAAGTGGAGCCCCGAAGCACAATCCACTTTCAAAAAAAATGTCCAGTATTGGCCTTACCAAATTTCGCACAAACCTTCATAGTAGAGTGTGATGCCTCAACGGAAGGCATTGGAGCAGTACTTATGCAGAACATGCATCCTATTGTATATGAAATCCAAAAATTGAGGGGTCCTGAGCTCCTCTACATCATCTATGACAAAGATATGCTAACCATCATGCATGCATTGGCCAAGTTCAGGCAATATTTAGTTGGGGGAAAAATCGTCCTGAGGACAGATCACAACAACCTGTAGTACTTCCTAGATCGGAAGGACTTGAATGAAACACAGTAGAAGTGGGTGAGCAAAATCCAGGCTTGTGACTTTGACATAGAATTTGTCAAAGGGAAAATAGCATCGTAGCAGATGCCTCATCCAAAAGGCCATCAGTTTATTCCATGACTGATATCTCAGTGGATTGGAAGGCCCACCTCTTGGTGGAGTATTCAAAGAATAAATTTTCTTGTGAAGTGATGGATGGACAGGTGAAAGATGACAATTTTAGAATCATGGATGATATCATTTACTACAAGGGCCGAATTTTCTTGGTCCCCGAGTCAACCTTCAAGGCCAAGGTGTTACAGGCATGCCATGATTCACCAGTATCGGGGCATCAAGGATTCATCAAGATGTACAGGCAGTTACGGGAGAGGTTTTCTTGGAAGGGTTTGAAAGAAGATGTGATGAGCCACATCAAGGAATGCAACACTTTCTAGACCAACAAAGATGAACACACTTGTTTCCACAGGGGCAGACCCAAGGTTCAATGCTACAACAACCCACCAACAAAACCCTAACTACCGGCCCTTTCAGCAACACGTGCGAAGCAGATGAAGTCTCACCTGAGGTAGAGGCAGAGGTGGTTGCAGGATTCAGATGTATGCAACCTTATCTGGGACACAGATCTATGACTCTAATACTGAACAGAGCACTTAGCACCAGCAATTCACCAATATTTAACCAATATCTACTCCAGAGATAGAACAGAGCATCGCAGCATTCATTCAAATCTAATGTATCTAAGCACTTAGCATAAAGAAATAGATTATATTGAGAAGATTCGAGCACTAAGAACGTTCACATAAGCCATATCTAGCATCCAGATTCATCATAAGCAGAAAGAATAACATATCTATCTATCTATCTATATCAAGCATGTAGAAGATAACACCTAAATACACTAACACATCGCACAAAGCAGAGCAACACAGCATATACGTGGTTCATCCCCACCCTAGGGCTACGTCCACCAACTCTTCTTCTTTATTAGCTTCTTCAATCGGATACACGCACAGAGCCACAAAAACCTTACTCCGCATAGGATGGGATATCTGTGCACCTCACTAGATCCTCCATCCTTGCATTATAGCATAAAGCCTTTCACAGTCTGTTACAACCTCCTACACTTAGCTCTGCAAGTCCCTCACAGTATGCACAAAGCATTTACAAAACATACTTGCACTTAGCACAACATCACATAGATGTCTCTATCTATCCTTACATCACCTAGACATCTATTTATATATTACAAAATAGGCCTAAACATGGGTAAACCCATGGATCGACATCCCATACCCGTTACATATTCCCAAATCCCAAAAAGGGGTTGAGATCCCGTGATCTCTACTTCGTCTTGAGCTCCTCCTTCGACAGGCTGTCAAATTCCAAAATAGGTCAAACTTGACCAAGAATATCCCAAAACTTGGTCAAGGGCCAACAAGCCCCCAACACTCACTTGTGACTCATCCCAAGTCACTTTGATCTGAGTATTTCTGCTTCGAAACCCTCGAGCTTGACTCGAGCTGATTCGACTTGTTGTTGTGCTACGGCCTCTTGCTCAACGAACTCTTGGATGACTGCATCATTGAAAGGTCCCTCTAGGCATTGTTCTATTGTGGTAACAACCTGTTCCAGTTCTGCTCCTCTGCCTTCTACTTCTGTGAACAATTGGTAGGCCCTATATTGTACCGGTTGGAGCCTCTGAGTTACTTGCATAACTCTACTCTGAATAGTGTGGATCTGTTGCTGGGAAGTGCGTTGCTCTTGAAATCTCTTCATTCTTTCCATAGCTAACACGGCCTTCAACTGTGTCTGTAGTGTCTTTGCGTGTTGCTTCGCATCCTGCAGTTGCGACTGCAGTGCCTGCATTTTTGGGTTCTCTATGAGTTCCTCATACGTCTGGGCACTGCGATTACTCAGTTTCTTGCATTTTATGGCAAGGGCCTTTAGTCTCTAAACTGCGTTGTGATCAGTTGTTTCTCTTTGATCCCTTATATCTTGTGGAGTCTCAGGCACTGCGTGGAGATCTAAGTCTATTATGCATTGTTGTATCTTCTGGATAGCTTCTACGAGATGGTCGACTTGGTTCGTGACTCGGTCCTCTGTCTTATTTCTACAATTGTCACAAAGCAAAGTGATCTACTAACCGCATCTTTTACTTCTAGTATCTCTGCAAGAAATTTCTCTTTTCCTCGTGTCATGTGTGTTTTTTCTTCATCGAATTTCACTTGGAGAGCAAGCTTTTCCTGTTCTGCAGCATTGCGTTTCTCTATCAATATGCCTTGCCCTTGATTCAAGGCCTGGGTGGCTTGTTCGGTTTCTTCTTGTGCTCATCAAAGGTGAGCTTCGACTGTATCAGCTAGGCGGTGGAGTTGGGTTAGCTCATCTCCCAACGCAAGTTCTCCTGATGGAAGGGGCGCAGTGGAGATTGCGTGGCTGGACTGTAGTGCCTGATGTACCCCTCAGATTTCGACTTCAATCCTATCATACATTGCTTCTTGCTTGGTCTCTTGTTTTTTCAGTTATTTCCAGTGAAGCTTTGTTTAGAGCTACTATGATGAAGTCAAAATCATCAGAGGTGAGGATAGTCTACATCTTGGTCATGGAGGCTTTCGATTTCTTCTGGGAAGAAGGCTTCGTGGGAGACACCTTCCTCTTCTTCAAGGGGTCAGTCTCGTCTTTGGGTGGTGTTACTTTACCTTTATTTTGTTCAGTTTCTGTACCATTTATCTCTTCACCATCACCCCCTCTCTCTGGTGATATGGAAGCAGTCTTCACTGAGGCACTGCTTAAATCTTGGGCTTCTTCGATCTTCCTTGTCCTGCTGAGTACGAGTGTATCCTGCGCATTTTTTGGGCTGTCGATGTCGGATATCTCGGCAGGGTCTGCTGGAATAAGGAGGTATGTTGACCAGTCCTTAGTGATCTCCTCTAGGTCCTCCTTCGTCGGCTTGTAGTAGGACTAAAGTTTTTGCTTATGTTCATCGGCGCGCGTTGTAATATAAATGAAATGTCGATCTGCGTTGAACTTCATCAAAGGCCAGAACCGGTGTAGATTATTCGGAGTCATGCGAGGCTCAGACTGGATGGATCTCTTCAGCTAATTGTAGTAGGTATGAAAAACAACATTTGACTGCCACTGTTTGTTCATATCACTTGAATACCAAAGTGTACTAAACTTCGTGGCCAGTGGCTCAAGTGGCTCGATGTCGGGGAAGGTTGCACCTTTTGACACCTCCCATGTGATGAATGCAATAAGGATCAAAAGCCAACTAAAATGGAATTTGTAACCTTGGTCATGTGCTTCTCTGCAGTCTAGTTCCAACTGATTCACCAGGTACTTCACCCAGTTCATCTGTAGGCATTATGCACGCTTCCCTACGAGGTCGACTATGAAGCCGATGACTTGGGTAGGTCGATTCTTTCTTACTAAATTCCCTGCAATCAACTGACAGGCAAAGCACACTGCGCCACTCTGGATAGAAGCTACCTTGTAGCCTCGCATCCCCTTATCGACATCATCGTAGGTGTCCTTGATCCTTTGTGCTAGAGAGTGATCCATGGTTTTTCCTGGGTAAAACTCCTATGGATCAAGTCCTTGCATACTCAACCCTACGATCCAAATCATCAGTTTCAGATCAACTGTGATACAGCGGTCTAGCCACAAATAATCGCCATGGTAACAAGAAAGCAGCAGCTCGACAGAAGCATTGACTTCCTGGTGTCTTCCGAAGTGTGGGATCTTCATGACGTTTAGTAGGGTGGACTATGCGATGTTCATCATCCACGACTAGGGGATTATCTTTGAATTATTCCCCTTTGTTATGGTCAGGTACTTATGTGGGGAAAGCATGTTATAGACCTTCCAGTCGCCAAGGTTGAAGTCACTGAACTTCAACGCTGCAATCTTGTCTTGGTCTGCTCGAACTGCGCAGATCCCTTTTGGGAGGTACACAGTGACCAAGGTGTACTTGAAATCTCTAGGTACGCTATCACGATTCACTGTGCCACTCAGAGGTGGTATGTAGGCGGGTAATATGGTCAGAATTAATTTGGCATTCGCTAATTCATCCCTATGCTTGGTTCGCTTTTCATTTGATGGTCCATATGGTCTGAATCCGTGAGCAATTGATGGGGATGATTGCACTGTTCTTTTGGATGAAGCCTGTACACCTACAGATAATCCTCTCTCTGGCATGACTCTTTCAGTCATTTGGTCGAGGAGTACTTCTGTCACAGATTCTTCAACTGTGTTGAGCTCCTCGGACATACACGCTCGAGATTAACTAGATTGGGTTAAATATCAACTTAGACACTGTAATGGAATAGACGACAACAATGCGATGATCACTATGAAAAATCAAATTAGTTTGTGGGCTCAAAATATCAATTACAAAAAGTGTTATCGGTGCATGGCACGATGGGATAAATAGGTAACTCGACAATGGGTCGCTTGCAACGATTATGAAGCCTTCATGAACTTTGTTCTGTCCATTATGGCGTGGTCCAACAGTCTGATGGTGAGTTGTCTGACCATAAATTCCTTTCTACTCGTTCGGAGCGTCGGTCTAACGGTTATAATGTGCCCAACAACTATATTGCTTCGCCATGGCAAAGTGCCATGTGTCATTGTTCTGATATCCTGGCGAAGCTCCAATTTTGAAAATTTTCCTTCTGCGGAGTTCCTTCTGGATTTTTCTGCAACTTTTTTATCTTAGCTCTCCTCTTTCTTAGTTTTCTAGCCTTCTTTACAGTCAGTTTCATCTTAGTATTCCTTTTCCCATTCTGATTCTTATCTTATTTTGACATAGTGACTTCGCGTTATTGAGATTCTTTCCTAGGATTCAAGGGTAATACTTCTTCTTTATCTGGGATAGGTATTTCAATCTTCTGTGGGTCCTCTAGTGTTCTTGCAACTTCGACATCTATGTCGTTGTTGTTAAATAGCTGCAATATGTTCTCTTGTTCTTCAATCAAGTGTGTGATCCTTCTAGTTATAAAATATTTTAACTCTTACTTTTTCTGTTCTAAGACTTCTTCTTCTTCCTTCTTTCCGGCTTGACCTCTTTCAATCCAAGGTTTTCCTAGTAACATGGTAAATGAGGCGTTGGCCTCAATAAACTTGATTATCTCAAAATATTCTTTTGTTGAAGTTCCATTGGCACTCATAGGTATCTGAGCGAGCTTCCTGTTATCCCCAATTTCTAGGGATAACTAGGAGATCATGTTTGAAAGCCTTGTTATTTCAACACTTTCTCCCTTAGATTTATGCTTTAGGCTAGCCGTTTTGCCAAGTTAATTTAGAGAAGGAGGAAAGAGCACGAGGCCTTGCTTAAGCAACACCAGAGTGAGCCTCTTTCCCCTAGGGCTTTGATTCTAGGGCCCTGCCTTTGCAACACCATAGAACCCTACCTTCTAGTTTCTGAATTATCATCCTTCTGAGACCTTCTTCCCTTATCTTTGACTCCATTTACCCTAAGGCACTAATTTGATCTCCAATGTTGAAGCTTTAGTGTGCAAAACTACCTTTAAAACTTTAAATTCTAAAACCCTAACTAACATTGCTAACCTAATTAAGGCTGACGTCATAGTTGAATATCTCATCTTGACGCAGCAAAAGTGTAATATAAGATATTAAATGATGATTTGAAGCATTTATTGAGTAAATGGTTGATTGAACATACTATCGGCTTAGTCATCTTGGTAGATATTGATGAATTGATAATCTTTCATAAGCTAATTAACAAAACGTTGACTTCATCTTGTATCTATTGCATTGCTTATTGAATAATATTAGATAGTTAAAGAAGTACTAACCCTTTGAGTTATAGCCTGCAAATATATATATTGTGTTGCTTTTGTCTTGTTCTGGGCAGGTGTTTTCAATAGGGCATACACTTCTTTTATTGGTTGATTAGCCAGACTATCTGACATTGGTGGTAACCTGTGAGGAGGAAACTCTAAAAACTTGACCTCGTATCTTCTGCCTCCTCAAACCCCAGGTTACCGGGGATGTCTCCCCTGGGCTAACCTCCCTAAACAGAAAGAACCTCCCCATCATGGTGACATTGGGTGGGGAAGGTTCCTGTTACGCCATTTTGTCTTTATCCCTTAGCTCGTGACCTAAACTACAAACTGTGTGATAACACTTCCCACATAGGGTTACCAGTTTTCCTCTGAATAATCATATTCCTCCTAATGAAGGAATCATAGCAAGCTTCCCTAAAAGTTCCCAAGTTCGTTTTGTCATAACATTCACCTATGTTTCCTCATCCAGAACATAGTCAACGTCGAAGTCTACTATTCTTGCTTCAATGCAGTCTTTTTCTTTGAAGATCTCTGATAATCTGACATGTCGGTGGTCATTCAGGGTTCCTTTCATTTGTAGCAATACTTTGTCTAATTCTTTCTGGGATTCTGCCATAATCTTAGTTTTTGGATCTGCCTTAGGGTTTTCTTGTCCAAATTCATTCCTTCAATCTTAGCAATCACTCTAGGGCAATCCAACACTTCATGGTCCATAGCTTTGCAACAAAGACAACTAGGTCTTCTCCCAGGGCATTCCTTGGCCAGATGTCTCAGTCTTATGCAACTGTAATAGAGGGTTAATACTCTCTTTCTTTTAACTGATCCCTATCCCTTCTTGTACTATGCGCTAGGATCATAGTAGCTAACCTGCAAAAAATTATTTCTAGGATCCTGCATCCATCTGTTAGTCCAAACATTCTTTCTATGCATAGGTATAACATATCTTTCACTATTCTTATCAGATCTACGCATATCAAACCTTTTTTCATCTATCAGTGCCCTAGTTTTCAAGCTAGGACAGACTCTATCAATCATACCTAGATCCATACTGTTGAAACAAAAATTTCTACTTATCCTACTTCTACAGAGCACAAATCTTTCAGATCTAAAACTTTTCACTATTCTTACCTTTATCAGAGCACAGAGTTTGCAGATCTAGAAATATTCACTATTCTTACCTTTATCAAAGCACAGAGCTTGCAGATCTTACCTCTTTTCTTCATATCTGACCTCTTTTCTTGGCACAGAGCATCACAGGTCAAGTAGAATGTTGCACACTAGGGAAATCGATCTATGCACGGAGCTTTCATAGTTTCAGGTCAAATCTTTGCACAAAGCTTCTTCTTTCTCAGTTCCCAACAATCAAAGTTTCACGTCGAATCTTTGCAAAAAGCTTCTTCTTTCTCAGTTCCCAGCAATGACAGTTTTAGGTCCTAGCAACAGAGCCATTTGTTGGCACAGGGGTAGACCCAGGGTTCAACGCTACAACAGCGCACCAACAAAACCCTAACTACCAGCCCTTTCGGCAACACCTGTGAAGCAGATGAAGTCTCACCCAAGGTAGAGACAAGGGTGGTTGCAGGACTCAGATGTATGTAACCTTAGCTGGGACACAAATCTGTGATTCTAATACCGAACAAAGCCCTCAGCACCGACATTTCACCAATATTTAACCAATATCTACTCCGTGGATAGAACAGAGCATCGCAGCATTCATTCAAATCTAATGTATCTAAGCACATAGCATAAAGAAATGTATCATATCGAGCATATTTGAGCACTAATCACGTTCACATAAGCCAGATCTAGCATCTAGATTCATCATAAGCAGAAAGTATAACAGATATATCTATATATATATATCAAGCACTTAGGAGATAACACCTAAATACACCAACACATCGCACAAAGTAGAGCAACACAACATATACGTGGTTCACCCCCACCCTGGGGCTACATCCACCAACTCTTCTTCTGTATTAGCTTCTTCAATCGGATACATGCATAGAGACACAAAAACCTTACTTCGCATAGGACAAGAGATTTGCACACCTCGCTAGATCCTCCTTCCTTGCGTTATAGCACAAAGTCTTTCACAGTCTGTTACAACCTCCTACACTTATCTCTATAAGTCCCTCACAGTATGTACAAAGCATTTACAAACCATACTTGCACTTAGCACAACATCACATAGATTCCTCTATCTATCCTTACATCACCTAGACATCTATTTATATATTACAAAATAGGCCTAAACATCAGTAAACCCATGGGCCGACATCCCATACTCGCTACATATTCCCAAATCCCAAAAAGGGGTCGAGATGTCGCGATCTCTGCTTCGTCTTGTGCTCCTCCTTCGGCAGGCTGTCGAAGTCTAAAATAGGTCAAACTTGACCAAGAATCTCTGAAAACTTGGTCAAGGTCCAACAACACTCATCCAGCAAGACTACTACAGCCGCATCCCATCCCAGAGAACAAATCAGAAAGCATATCCATGGATTTCATCACAGGGTTTCTCAAGGCTCTTGGAAAATACTTCATTTTAGTAGTGGTGGACAGGTTGACAAACTTTGCACACTTCTTTTCCATTGCCACAGATTTCAGTGTAGCACAGGTTGTAAACCTATTCTTCAGGGAAGTTTTCATATTGCATGGGTTGCCCAAAACCATAGTGAGTGACATGGATAGCAGGTTCATGAGCACTTTCTGGTAGGATCTCTTCAGGTTAGTAGGTATGGCCCTGACACCTAGTACCAGTTATCAACCTCAAACGGATGGCGAGACAAATATAGTCAACAAATGGGTGGAAGGCTACCTCGGGAATTATGTGGCAGGGAAGTAGAAAGCATGGGTTAAATGGATTCACTTGGGGGAATATTGTTACAACACCACTCATCGTATGTCCATTGGTATGCCACCATTTAGGAACTTATACAGCTATGACACTCTCTCATTTGTTGATATTGCATTTGGTGACAGCAGGGCTCCCATGGTTCAAGATTGGATTCAGCAGAGTCAGGACATACTGAAAAAATTGAAGGACCACCTACAAAGGGCACAAAATCAATAGAAGGTACATGCAGAGAAGCACAGGGTTGAGCACACCTTTGAGGTCGGTGACTTGGTTTACTTGAGGCTCCAACTGTATAGGTAGGCATCCATTAAGATAAGTGGCGTAGAGAAGCTCCGACCTCATTTCTTCGATCCATACAGAGTTACCAGGAGGATAGGATCTATGGCATATGAGTTGGATCTACCACTAGGAAGAAAAATACACAATGTCTTTCATGTTTTATGCTTGAAGAGGGCCATCGACAATCATATCACTCATATCGAGGAACTACCACCTATGGATGAAGAAGGATAGTTGGTACTGATACCAGAGGAGATACTTGAAGTTAGGGATAAAAATATGAGGAAAAGAAGCATCAGAGAATATCTGGTTAAGTGGAAGAATCTACCCATGGAGGATGCCACTTGGGAAGGGGAGCAGTAAATCCAGGAGACAGGTCCAGAATTTCTTGTGGGAAAGCAATTTCTAGCAGGGGAGACTATAATGTTCCCCACCTATTGATTAAGAGACTTGGAGAGACTCAATAGTCTAGATTTCCCCACTAGACTATAGTCTCAAGCATATTGGGGATAAATTCAACCAGAAAACATAACATTCTAAAGTTAAGTTGAATTTGTGTGGAAAAGGATAACTCAAGGAAAGAAAAGAAAAGATGAGTTCGTTTAAGAGTTAACCCTAGAGGTTAATTAACTCAATAGGTGAATATAGTAGAGCTATAAAGGAAAGGGCAGTGCACACTCCTTAGACATTCTGGATTATTATCTTATTTTCATTGGAGCTCTTGAGCACAATCAGTTTTGAGGGTTTTGAGCCTAAAACCCTAGAGATCAACTCGGTGATGAAATACCCCACCTTTCTTGATCTAGGCTTGGTCTCTAGGGTGAAATAATCCTCCCACACCATTCTACAGTGTTTCAGGGTTTGTTCTGCAAGCATATTTCAGGCTAGTGCGCAACCTAGGGGGTTTCCAGCTAGGGGGGCGCACCATCTTGGAGATATTTATTCAATATGGAGGAAGGAGAAGGTATTTGATAAAAGTAGCACCTGGGTTCTCTTCGTAGGGTCCCTGACATCATTCTTGGTCTATTCTGGAGGACATTATCCTTGCAGTTTATTTCTGGGAGCTTGGCACGAATTGGAGAAGAGAAGGGAGCATTGCAAAAAGAGGTTTTCAGTGTTTAGTGGCTCATATATTCATAGATTGACTTTATACTTGATCATATTGGTAGAATTGGCCCAATCTACATTCTGGTATACTTTGGTAGTATTTAGAGACTCCTAGAGGGGAGAAATAATTCTCCTTGACTTAATCAAACCAAAGGGCACAATCCAGTTGAGGGTTTGCCTAGTTGGAGGAAAAAAACTTCTCAGATCAGCCTGATACTTGGTATAGAGGTTTCTATCAGCCCGATCTACATTCTGGGAGATTTTGGAGGGATTTGGAGGTCAAAAAAGGGAGGGCTGAAACTTGAGGGTTTAGCAGCATCCAGAGAAGGGCGCAACTCAACCAATTGGATGGGTTTTGTAGACTATTGATGGGGTCTTATTATATTTAGTCTGAGCTTGCTTGTTGGTGGCCTTTGGAGGCTTGGGTCTCTTATCAGTCAGCCTTTGGGAGGAACTTATCTTTATATTGTTATTATTGTATCAGTTGGCAACCCATTTTGATACTATTGGGGCTTCCTTCCAGATATGCAGACCTCTTGTATACGGGATCTCCTTACTATCTAAATAAAGGTCAGATCTGACATTGTTGGTTCTCTACTGGTGTTCTTTATATCTCTTGTCTTGTTTATGATTATATGCTTCATATATATTTCTCAATCAACATTAAGTAGTCCAAATGCACATCTTCATGAATACACCTGCAAACACATGAACAAACATAGCAAACAGTAAACAGTTAGTGTTTCAAGAAAAAAAATTGGCTCAGGAACATTACATATTCAGGGCGCTGGAAAAAAGGACACAATGTTCAGTGTCGATTATGAGGCTAAGAGGAAACTAGGAGCATTGATAATCCTTCTTATTCAACCTTTAATCACTCATGTTCTTGTATATCCACTTAGAATTGGTAGTTTATGAACACTAAACAAAGGTTACTTTGTTATTTTGTATACTCAGTATTAAGCCTCTGCCTTAAGGAAAGATCAGGTCTCTTCTGATGTAACATTTGTTTTGATGAACAAAACTTTCCTTCAAAGTAGCATTTCAAAGTACTACAAATAAGACAAAAAAAACACTATTATATTGTTGTTGCAGGTTATGACATGTGTAGAATGGAAGACAAATATTGTACTAGTGTGATGAAATGACTCATCTAGAATTTTTTTAATCCATTGCTACAATTGATAGTGTTATGGTAATAGAATCATGGGAAACCTTGAACTAGCTAAGACAATTCATGCCTACCTGATGCAAATATATTTATCTTGGCACATATTTGATTATGGGAGGATGCATCAATTCCTTACATATCCAGGACCCTTTCCTATGATTTAGGTGGAATTACATTACCAGTGATACAAGTGTATAAAATTTACTCAAAATTGGTATGTCCATCCCCAGTGCCCAATCAATTGTGCTTGGTAAGTGTCCAAAATGATCAGAGATATGTAAGTGTCTCGTGACTACACTATGGAACATTTGCAACCTCAGTAAAACTTTATTATATCCCAACCCGCAGGGAATTCAAATTTTGTAAAAATACAGTTTCAGAATCTGATTTGGTATATCAATTTCATTACAATAACATAAGAACTAGAGACGTGCCAATAAAGTGCTCAATCTCCATATTACAAATGTGTGTAGAGAATATATGTATACAAAATGTGTCATAGATAGATAATGGAACTGCAAAATCAAAGATGTTATATGTGCCAAATCCTGGAAATTGTTTTGAAATCAAAGTCTCATAAAAGATACTATATGTTGAGACCCTAAAATATGTATTTTATAATGGCAAAAGAGCATTGAAATTGTTAGATTTTAGGGAAAAAGAAAAACAGAGATATCTTTTCAAAACTTGAACTCTACAGTACAAACAGATCAGCACTTTAAAAACAAAATCTGAAGTAGATGAAATACTGAAAATAAAAGATTGAATAAGCTAAAGAGAATAAACTTAATCTAGGACTGATCAAGAACAGAAAAATAACATTTCTGGATATTAAACTAAGTTATAAACATAAGTAAACCATAGTAGAATCATATATGAACTTTACCTTTAGTAAAACAATTAAAGATGTACCTGATGTTAGATGTTGTCCTCTTTAATATGCTCAGAATTTTTTGTTTAAAGATCATGGATCAAAACCCCAAGGGTTTGACCTTAACCATGATCTTAAGTGGATTGTCTTGCCAAGGAGGACTCAAGGACAATCAACAAAAAGGGTTGAAACAAAAACAAAACAACTCATCCAAAAATTGTCCAAGCTGAGCTGAAATGATACAGCCAATTAGGGCTTGTCAAACCCTACACAAAACTAGTAAGAAGTCACCAACAGTAATAGAGTAGGTAACCAGGGTTGCCAGAAAGGAAGCGGTAGCCTTAGGGCAGCCAACAATATCTAGGAATGTAGCAAGGAGAGGCAATGGCACTCTGGGTCAGTAGAAGGATGGAAGCAGCTCTCATAGACAGCACAAGGAGGGCAACATCACACCTCAGAACTGAGGGAGAGGGAAACGCCACACTTAGACATCAGAAGGAGGGCAGTGCAACACCTTTACTTAGCAAGCACACCAAAAAAAAATCTCCCAGCCAACAAGATAAAACATCCATGGAGGTCGTACCTTAGAATTGTAGGAGAGAGTCCACGAAGGAGACCATACCAAGACAAAGAGACCAACCTGAGGTAGCCACAACAAAACTAGACTAAGGAATGAAAGATGAGTGTATGAATGAGAGAGGGGTAGGTCCTCTTTTATAGTTTTAGAAGAGGGTTAGAGTTAAATTAAAGCTAAATGAAATTTTAATTAATAAGAATATTAATTAAAAATTCAAATAAGTCAAAGTGACTTAAAAAAGCCAACACCACATCAAACAAGAAGGAAAACAAAATCAAGCAAGGGGGGGGACTTCAATACAAGGTCAAGGGGGTTCACTTCAATGGAAAACTTTTCCACATAAGTCTCATGATAGCTTATAAACTTTTGTCATCACTTCATAAGAGGAAACATCAATGATGTGGTCATGTCCATCTTTATGGTTGATCCTAGGTCTCATGGACCATTCCAAGAGAGAGGAAGAAGATCACACATCATCACATCTTGGTACACAACCAAGAACTACCTGGTCCAGTACTAGGGTACCTCATAACACATATGGGGGCCCTAGAACACATCTGGTTTCTTTCATCCACCAAGGTACAAGACCAAGGATCAACCCAAGCATTAAGCAAGGATTCCTCGTAACACATCTAGGGGCCCTAGAACACATCTAGGGACTTATATAATCAACCACCAAGGATCACATCCAAGGATCAATCCCAGCACTGAGCAAGGATTCCCTGGAACACATCCATGGGCCCTAAAACACATCTAGGGACTTACTGCTTGGTCCTTTGACCAAGAACCCCAGTAATATATTGGGGGCCCTCACTAGGGTCTTTTTCCATGGCTCAAACTACTTGGTCCCAAACCAAGAACCCCAGGAGTGCACTGAGGGCCCTATATCTTAGCTAGGGTCTTATGCCATCCTCCCAGAGAATGGCTCTTGCAGCTACACCAATTTCAACACTCCCTCTCAGAAAGAGAGGCATTCTCAGCAACACCAAGCTTGTCTCAAAAGTACATAAACTTTGTCAAGGACAGAGGCTTCGTCAAAATATCTTCGGTTTGTTCCTTCGTCGGAACATACTGAATACTAAGAATGTTCTTTGCACCATGTCCCAAACATAGTGATATCTCATCTCAATGTGTTTCGATCTCATCATAGTCAATTCCTTCTTTCTGAGAGAAGCCACGAGCCACAAATCTAGCCTTGAATTTTTCAACACTGCCATTTGTTGCATGCTTTATTTTGTAAATCCATTTAAAGGTTACCACTGATTTTCCATGAGGTCTTGGGACCACTTCCCATACGTAATTATTTAATATTGAAGCGTACGCTTCTATCATGGAATCCTTCCACACTTTATGTTTGGAGGCTTCTTCAAAAATGGAAGGCTATGAGTCAATCACAAGATTCAACTCCGCTATTAGGCCGGAGTACTTATCTGGTTTCTTGCTTTCTCTGAAGGTACCTTTAGGTGTTGTATGATTTTCTTCTTCCTTTAGAATTTGTCGGCACCAAGATGGCTTCCTTTTAACAGGATTTTTCTCTAAGGGAAACTTGACATAATCCCTTAAGGGATCCACTGAAGGCTCTATGGAATCCTCCCTCTGCTCATCTAGAAGTGGTGTATCTGAAGGTACCAGAGATGGAGCTAACTACTCCTCTGAATCACATGGAAGTTATTTGGAATGGAAAAAGGTTTCTTCCTCATGAAAAGTCACGTCTTTGCTGACCTCAATGAACTTTTTTCCCGAAGGACTCTAAATTAGTCCTCTTTTCTTTTGGTATATGAATGTAGACTGGACTACCAAAGATTCTCAAATGATCAACTAAAGGCTTCTTACCAATGAAGACTTATTCTACAGTTTTCTCTTCTAAGGATTTATGAGGACACATGTTCTGAATATAGATTGCAGTGCTTGCAGCTTCGGCCCAAAGAGATAAAAGGTAGATTTTGATCATACATAATGGCTCTGGCTGCTTCACAGATCATTATGTTCTTTCTTTCTGCAACCCCATTCTGTTTGGGATTATAAGGCACAGTCAACTCCCTCTTAATCCTTGAATCCCGATAGATATCATCGTACTCGTGGGAGTCAAATTATTTTCCATTGTCTGTTCTGAAAACAAGGATGTGTCTACCTATCTGATTCTCAACAAGATTCTTAAAATCCTGAAATTTTCTAAAAGATTCATTATAGTCTTCAAAAAATAAATCCAAGTTTTACGAGAACAATCATCAATAAAAATGATATAATAAAGACAACCATTCATATATGGAGAAGTCATATGTCCACAAAGATCAGAATGAATAAGATCTAAAATGCCATTAGTTTTTCTATTACTGTGAAGGTAAACTTTCTTTGTATTATTACCTAGAGAACAACCTCTACAAGCACTAACATGCTCAAATGAAAAAATTGGCATACCT
>SNQJ01S0027144.1:57293-77268 GCA_010110895.2 Picea sitchensis
ACCTTACTTTATCATTTAAATAATCTTTCTTGATTTTGTCACTTCTCTTTATTATTTAAATAATCCACCTTGACTTTTTCATTTTACTTTATCATTTAAATAATGATTTCTTCTTTTAGGTCACTTTGACTTCTTTGACCTTGGGGGCTTCAAGCCTTCATATGGGGGTCCTCCAACTTTGTAAGGCCATAACTCTCAAACCGTGAAGAGTTATGTGACATTCCACATACCACCGAAACTGACATGACAAGCACTATCCATCTAGGATAGTTTCACCAATAATTTCATTGATCTTCAACTCATTATTTCACATACAAGCATGGTTCCTCTAACCATTCTTCTAGGATAACTCAATCCGCAAACCGTTTTCCCATGAGGGATTTCACCATAAGGGGACCACTTTGGAGTTCATCCATTTGTGCACCTTATCAATCATGATAAGACAATAATGAGTCATCTATACATATTTCCAACAATGCATCATATACATCGACTATGCATCATGTACCAATGAAACCACATCGATCCATCTTCATCATATATCAATGACAAATCATTGATCCATGTTCATCATATCAATGACAACTCATTGATCCATCTATGTATTCTCATCAAGGGTGATCCATCTTCATTATATCAATGACAACTCATTGATCTATCTTCAACTATGCATTCTCATCAAGGACAATACATATTACATTATATCAATCATCAATCAATCAATCACTTGACATCAATCAATAAAACCATTGGCATCAATGACAACATGATCCAACAGTGTTGACCATTGAACTAGGACCGTTGGATGAGGGGGTACGTGGCAAGTGATCCCATAGTCCAAAGATTTCGTACTCCGGAGGAAACCAGCCAAGAGTTTACGAAGTATGAAATCGCCGAAGTCATGAGTGTTGAAGTGGATCTCGATCATTGATTGAAAAGGACATGTGGTGCAAGATCTCGTAGTCCGAAGACTTAGCTCTTCGGGGGAATTGCGTTGAGAGGATTCGGTAAGCTTCGAAGTCAAAGCCGCAAAGTAATGAGAATCATAGATCTATGGATCTGCGTGGGATCTTGTGGACCATTAGATTAAAGGACTGAGTAGTTATCAATCTATGATGACGTGTCTCGTTGACGTCATCATGGGTGACATGGACCCGTTCTACACGTGCCACATGTCACCCAGTTTTGCACAATTCACATACCCATCATGCCTGTTAGAGCATGACATGTGTCACCCCCTATCGAGGACACGTATCACCCCTTTATCCTTGCCGCATGTTGATTCTTGGTTCGTGCCTTCCTCGACAACATGGTTGGCGATGTATACGAGACTCCAGGAGTATGGGTAACGTCGGGAGTTCGGGGATTTTGGGGCATGTTATAGTTTAGGAATGACCAACACCAAATGTTGAACGTTGAAGGGCTAGGGGCACGTGGTGAAATTATGGGACTTTGGGGATTGGGAAAAAGGTATGTTCAACATCGAGTATCGAAGCCCCCTTTTTAACCGTATATCTTGGCAGAGGATGTGAACCATTGATCCCTCTGTTGTTCGGTAATCAGGTTTGACAACACTCGTGGAACTCCCAAATTCTGGGAACTTCCAAAGTGTTGAACCCTTTGCTAACACGGCCTCTTAGCTCCCTGTTTTCATCTCGAGGTCACAAGGAAGACCCCACTAGCTGGTTCAAGTGCACAATAAGAGATGTAAGTTTCGGGGAAGCCCTTTTTGAGGGTTTTGGTTTAAGTAAAGGACCGAGAATGAACCAGGGAAATAAAAAATTCAATGCCCCACCCCTAGAAAGACTATTTAGGGGTTGGGTGGGTTACATATTGGCATGCAAATCAATGCAAAACCCGCTCTTAGCACGAAAATCCATACAAAAAAAACTCAAACCAAGTTCTTGCATGAACTCCTTTTGTCTGAAAATGGTCAGGCGCATAGTTTATATAGGTCCAGTACCTCAGAAACTACTCCTCGTGTTATTTAGTGTGTGCACATAAGGTCTAGGCTGTTTTCTCAAGTTTTAGTAGAGTTCTCCATGGTTTCTTGGCTTTTCCTCAAGGCTACAAGCTTCAATTCATGGTTGATTGGTCTATCATGGGCCTGGCTCTCTTCCTCCAATGTATAACCTCCCAAAATTATTCTCTATTACTTTTTATAATAGCCTTCTTCTCCCCATTCGAATTTTCCTCATGCATAATGGTTAGAGAGTTCAAACTCAACTTCATTTATTTATCCATAAACTTCATCAATTGATAATAACTTGCGGAAATAAAAATGCTAACCCCCTATATGCTCGGTTGGGAATTAATTAAAACTTAAATGTATTTAGTTCGGCGGGATTTAACAAATGGTACCATTAGCACAATGATTGGCACATAATGTTAAGTCGTTGGGCACATATGTCAGGCGGAGGTTGCGGGTTAAAACCTCACAGGCTCTATTTTTGGAAACTTGTTATAACCAAACTTAAATACATTAATTCTCATTATGCTTTACAAGTGTCATACAGCCCGGTTGGTTTGGGCGTGTGGTTTAAGTTGTTGGTCTAGTCCACCGAGGTCATGGGTTCAAACCCCACCGAGCCCAAACAAACTTTTATATTCCTTATCCAACATTGTTCAATCAGAGGATGACACGTGGCAGCCTCAGATTGGTCCACATCACTTCCAACGTACACCTAGTCAGTTTCTCTGTCAGCATGCCATGTCACCTTGACTGTACACTTGTCAGCTTCCCTATCATCATGCCACGTCCCTTTTCATACTATCACATGACACTTGCCACATCAACGTCGTATTGCTACGTCACCTACCATATGTTCATCTATACTGCCACATGTCATCCTTTCAGTGATGCCACATGGAATCCATACAATGTATGTACAGTCCACGTGTCCATCTGTAATTCTTCCACATCACTTGTTTGTACCATCCATACTGCCATGTGGTAGCCTATGGTAATGCCATCTATCACCCCATTTTGTCCTTTTGCATGTTTTTGTTGAAACTTTGAAAGGTCGTAACTTCCTCATACGACGTCCATTTGAGGCCATTCAAATTGCATTAGAAATATCTCATAGATCTCTATGAAATGAAATCATTTTCATCAGCATTTGAGTCTATCAATTTTTTCGTGTTCTCGGATCCACCTGGATTAGTAGGGGAGACATCTTGCTAAAATTTAGGAGTTGTGGCTTAGATTGAGGAGTTGGTTTTCTCCACTCCTCTTAACTCATTTTTGTTTTGAAATTTAAAATTGAAATTAGGTGAGGGTTCAAGATAGCATAAGTAGATGATTTAGTCATAAACCCCCCATATACCCCCTCACTTTTCCCCTCTTGTGGTATCATATCCTCTATAGGTGCTCAAGCTCAACTCATTTTGGTCTTCTCCTTTATTAACTGCAAAACAAAAAGATGTACAGTATTCACAGCACCTTTGATATGGTGTCAATGTAGCAAAGTTATAAAATATCCATGCAAAGTATTTAAGCAATTAAATTACAAATAATTCCAAGAGAAAAWTTTGGGATATTACATGAACCTACTCTAGATGTTGTGATGCTCTTAGCCCAAAGACTTGAGCAAGTAACAAATTATTTCATGSAAAATCAAAGTCTCCTTATGAACAAAATCAYTGACTTAGAAAGGGTTCAACAACAAAAGTTTCCTCCTAGACCTCCATACAAAAATAACCAACAACAAAAGGGAAACCCATGATGGAAACCTAGACGCCCTAATTAGAAAAGAGTTCTTAATACCCTAGCACCTACTAATATGATTAATCAAGAAGATGGCCCTTGGTGTTTGCCTTGTAGTGATTCTCATTGGGAGCATGATTGTCTTAGACTTCATATAAATAATGGTAATGATGAGGACCCTAATAATTGTGAATACATGAATGTTATTGGTACATTGGATCCTATTTATACCATATCATCCCAAGAATACTACAATGTTACCTTGGAAGAACTTGAGAGAAGCAAACAAGAAGCTACTAGGAAATCTAGGTTGGGGATCTTAAATGTAATGGATAAGGAATCTAGCGAAAGACTCAATAAGAGAGAATACTTGACTTATTTTAGAAGAGATAAGGCACCTAATACATCTCCTAGTAATCCCAAACCTCCGATAGTATCCGTCCTCCTCAACCAACCTTGCCTAAGAATGATAATATAGACTTGAATATGGCTAGTATATTAGGAAATGTTAATGTGCATGTCCCTCTTACTAAGATAATGAAGATACCTTCCTTAAGGGATAAGGTGAAGAATTTCTTAAGTATCCAAGATGAGTCTGAGGATCCTCCTATATTGTTACAATCATGCATTATGACTAAAGTAAGGAGGAACGCACACCTTTTTTCATCACTTTGGTAGTAAATGATCTATTACTTCATAATTGTATGTTTGATTCTTGGGCTTATGCCAATGTGATGTCTTTAAAGGTCATGAATCAATTAGGATTGAAGATCACAATACCTTATAAGAATGTTTGTGAGATTTATTCCAAAGCTATCAAAGTTTGTGGTGTGATCAAATACCTTAAGGTATGCCTTGCTACTTATCCCTAGGTCTCTCTTTCCATGGATGTTATAGTTATTGATGTACCTAATGCTTGGGGGATGTTATTTTCTAGGAAATGGGCTGCAACTTTGGGTGGTAGTCTTCAAATGGATTTATCCTATCCAACCATCCCAATTGGAGATGGGAACTATGGTACCTTGTATAACCATCATGTGACTAGAAACCATGTGGAAGATCCTAGTGATATAAATGATTGGAGTGAGAATGAATTTGAAGGAAAAGAAATATGTGATGAACCTTACGATACTTTTGAAGAATTAATGGGTTCCCATCTTGATATCGATCCTTCTCAATACTTGGCCATCCTTCCTATTGTGCAAGAACATAGTATTGATGATGTTGATGATATGGTATTGCCAAAAAGGTAAGACTATAGAAAGCAACTTGTGAAGTATGAAGGCAAAGATCTGGGCTCTCTTACAATTTTGAACCAAGGTAATGAAGAAACCTTACATTTGTGTAAAGATGATCAAGAGAGCATTGCCTTGATTAAGTCCCATTCTCCTACTTTAGATCAATAAAATACTCAATAAGATAAGAGAATGGTTATTCTTAAAGTAAGGAATGAAGATTTTCAGCAAGGAAGACTAGTACTTATGTGGGATAAGAGAAAGAGTAAGCCAAATATGCATAAGGAGTTTGATTGTTTATGGAATTACCCTTACAAGATTGAGAAGAAGTCTGGAATTGGTTCCCTTTACATGTCCATGCTTGAGGGAAGGAGACTACCATTACCCATTAATGGATCACTTCTCAAGCCCTATTATGTGAAAGGAATCTGACTTCTTAGGTTTAGAGTAGAATAGGATAGTATTAGGTCATGTTGTTTTCTTACATTCTTGATTACATTTCCTTTTATTGATGTTAATTATTTATTATTTCATGCATACATGTTAGATTAGCATATACATGTTATAAAAAAAAATGATATATTGATGAAAATGAAAAGATTTATTTCAACACTTTATTATTCACTTTCCATATATGAGGGTGGATAAAATCCCCCTGCCTTTTGGTATTGATGGCTTTATGTTAGAATGTAGAAGGTTTTCTTTAGAGTGATGTGAGCGCATGTCCCCATGTTGGAGTCAGATGTTACCCTCTCTCACTTAGGGGTAGCTAGAGGAGATTATATCTCATGGTCCACATTGAAGACAATGATCCCAGAGATGATTATCAATATTCTCCACAGACAACATTCACTCAGATGCCTCCCCAGTCATCAATGCTCAATTCATTTCACTTGATCCACATGATTCATCCGATGATGGTGGTCCAACACACATGAGGTACATTAGTTATTGTTTCGTATAAAGTGTTGCATTTAATGAATTAGGCATTTAAGTGTAGATCATGGATTGAAGTCAGATAATGGATCATGATTGCTTGGAAGCTGTGTTATTTTCCTTGTTTCACCTTGGTGGCAATCATATTTGTCCTAGTCCAGTGTTGTCACTCTTGCAGAACATGGGTACTACTAGGAGGCCTTGATAGGGGTAACATATGATTCATTTTCATACTTAACATTTTTCATCTTGATTCCTTACATTATCCTGTCTATTGGAAATGGATGTTACATGTACACCAAAAAGGTTTGTTCCTTCATTCTCTTATGAGAAGAAGGGGCTAGGATGGCCAAGGTTGATGCAGCTGGTAAAAAGAATAAAAATAAGCATGTTATAGAAAAAGGATAATTGGATGACAAATGACAAATCGAAATCTAAAGTTAGCTTGAGCTCTACGCCCTTGCTATAAGGCAACCTCCCATAGTCCTAATGCACTAAATGTGCATCAAATTAAAAGGACTTAATCCCAGTAAAAATAAATGAATGAATCTTGTTGAGGAAAAGGTATGAGGAACCTTACTCAAGCATTTTCAKATCTTGTTGGGATAAGGCAAGATAGTTGGGAATGTTACCCRGGGTTTATAGACTTAAAATAAAAGAAACAATCACTTAATCCACAKGTATTAAGTACGAGGGACCAAAGCTGGTTTTTTATWTATTATATGTAACTRTGCAAAAGAAATAAACTAAACATAAATTACATGAGTATGTACATGGAGATAAAAGCAAAATATGAACCAAATCATCAAAATACATATGTGAGACTGAAATCAGAAATCTGATTTTTATATTGATTTCATTCTAAGATACAACGCTGAATTATGTTTACAAACCCCTGTGAGGGTAGGGACCAAAGTCAAATTTAGAAGCCTCTGATGGGAACCATACAAAAAGAATCTGACAACAAAAGGAAACTAAAGCTAAAGATTTGGATCAGCTTGCCACAAAATGTTGTCACTTGACTCTGCAAAATACTCTTTATCAATCATGAAATTTAACTCATAAACATACTAGAACACACAGATTTCTAAAGATAAATCATACACATTTAAAGACAAGCTGCTGAAATATATGATTCAGTTTTGAATCATGATGACTTCAATAAGACCATGTTGTCATCAAGATGGTTAAGCCTTCTATGAAAAATGAAAGTATCTCACAAGTATAGAGAAAACGTCATAGCAGAAGTTCTCCCTCTATTATCTCTTGCCTTTGTCTCTTCATTTGATTGAGATTTTATCCTTTCTCAATAACGTATGGTAGTTCAACTACCTTTCTTTTGTTAAGCTTAATAGCTTAACTAATTAGTTGAGACAAATAAATGATAATATATATAGGTAAGGGTCTAATTAAATAATAACTAAATAGGTGGGACCCCTTGTGACTCCCATTTTCAATTTCTTTAATAATCATCAAAACATGAAGTATAACACCCCAAACATTTGCTTCAAACATCTCCCTTGTAACTCCCACCTTCATATTAATGATCGAATATTTTAATATCAACAAAATAGAACATGACTATATCCAAAAATAACATTATATCCATGATGTCCAAAACACTGTCTAAATATGTATTTGTTGTCCAAAACATTGTCAAAATAAAAAGAGTGTCCTTAATAGAAAATAACATTAATCAGCATTAAAAACCATATTTGTGCATTTTGCCTCTTTTCAGTGTTTCCCTCTTTAGATCCCATTTCTGATTTATCTTGTGCAATAGCCTTCAATTTGTTGTTTTTCTTCATATGAGATATAGTCGATATATTATTACAATGATGAGTGTTCCATATATAGGGAACATATGTTGACCATCCATGAAAGGATGTGTCCCTTAAATAATCAATAACTATTTATTATTATCATTTATTTATTATATATAATATTTAATAATCAATAATTATATTATTAATTATTATTCTAAGAGAATGTCTTCCCGATGTTGTCCAAACATCAACACTCCCTCTCAACGAGGGAGACATTTTTCATCATGCCAGGCTTGTCTTTGAAGTATACAAACTTCACCCTAGACTCATGACACTTGTCTGTCAATCTTGGGAGACGTCTCTCTCCCACCTGAACCGAGGAGAAACTCCTTTTGCGGCTCTCCCTTTGAGCCAATTAACTCTCTCTAAGATCAGGCTCACTCCGGTTCTACATGTAATAATATATAACATCTTGAGTCTTTATCATTCCTTGTCAAATCACCATGACTAGGAAAAAGACCACACCAAGATATTTCACCACAAGTACACACCTATGAGTGAATGTCAGCCTCATGCTAACTGACACGTGGAAAGCACTTCAAGCACCTCGAGTCCATATTATTCCTTGTCATGATCAAGGAAGGACTACGTCTGGTCCCATTTACCACAAGTGCACCTTTATGATAAATGTATCCTATATCCCTTGGTCTATAGCCCAATCTAGGAGAAGGTATGTCCGATGTTGAAACATCAACACTCATTCTTAGCTAGGGAGGTATCTTTCCATAGTAGTACACAACTATTGTTCAGAGACACATTGTCTCCGCCAGTGGTATACAACCACCATAGTAGAAAAAGGTTTGTCACACATGGCACTCCCATGTGGAATTCTAGAGGCTACTCCCTCTAGGAACACTTAAGGTCAACTCCCCATAGTGTGTGATGTCAAGATCAACTCCCTTGACATGTCCTCGTGTGCTCTCCACAAGGGATGTGTCCTCATGTGCTCTCCACAAGGGACATTGGGCTATAAGCCCAAACACACTTATCCCTTCTCAGATAAGTGTACTCACATATCAACTCAACTCAATTCACATAGGAGTACAATCTGGAGAATTTTTGTCACACACGACACTCCCATGTGGACTTCTAGAGGCTACTCCCTCCAGAATCACTAGGGTCAACTCCCCATAGTGTGTGACATCAAGGTCAACTCCCTTGACATGTCCTCATGTGCTCTACACATGGGACGCGTCCTCATGTTCTCTCCACAAGGGATGTTGGGATATAAGCCCAAACGCACTTATCCCTTCTCAGATAAGTGTCATCAAAAATCAACTCAACTCAGTCACAAAGGAGTACGATCTTGAGAATGTATCAGGAAGCTGTAAACATCAACAAAATTGATGGGAACCTTATGGGTGGACTGCACTAATGACATGTGACCAATCATCTTTGAGATGAAGACGAGAGGACACAAATTCAGAGGAATCTTTGGATGATTTGGAGGGAGTGACCACTCATTTTCCTGTATCTAGCTTTGACTTGGGAACATCATTTTTTATCCTTTTACTTGCATGGGAGGACTGTACTAGTGAGACAACATGATCAGCTTGGGCATTTGGATTTATTGGCGGTGGAGGAGAGGGTAATGGCAAAGACACAGTGGGTCAACCATGGTGATGAGCTACATGTTGATGAACAATCTCTTGCCAACCATCATTGACAGGTGGTTCTAGATGCATAGACACATGAGGGGGGACGTGGATACCAGAGACATTCTGACGCGGCTAGTAAGGAGGCCTCTCAGGTATAGGTTGCAGAATTCCTTGGCCAACTATATTAAAAACCCCAGCTTGGAAAAGTTGATTCAGCTCTTACGTATCAGCGTCAAAATGTATCAAAAATTGTGGCCTTATATGGCCTCTCTGCCAATTATTTCCTCGGCCTCTATTAGCACCTCTGCTAAAGAAACTCATCCCGAAGAAATATTCCAAACATGTTATGAAAAAACTCTTAACAATCCATGGATCAATACTCTACCTAAATAAAATAAAAAGGTTGGCTCTATCATTCACGACAGAAGCACATGCAATCCATCCATCAATTCTTTTAAACTCAACAATCAATCACCATTTGAACATGGAGTGATAGGGCTATTGGGAAGATAGGGGGATTTGTAATGAGTGTAAAATGATAGCATGGATGGGAAACGACCAACGAATATTGTTCAAGCAAATGAAAAAGTAACAGAAAATGTATCCATATCCAAACTTCCAACACCAGTCATCATCTAGTCTCTTTCTTTTGTTATTAATCTTTTCTCTTTTCTTTTGAAAAAATATGAAATTCATAATAATAGAAAAAGGGATGTTTAAATGTATTTGGGAAGGAGATGGGCATATAATGAGTGAAAAGTGAGATAATGGCAGGGAAAAAGACGATTATTGTTCTATTATATGCAATAATATTTATTGAAAATCGTCATCACCATCATTTGCCAAAAAATTTCTCTATTTAATAATTCAAATCTGAGACACAATCATTTTATATTACCCAACTAAAAACCCCAGGAAAGTTTCAATATTGTCAAACTTCACAATTTCCTTTTCAATTAGCAGAGATTTTATAAGAGATTGTTAAGAGAGTCATTCAAAGCAATAAATCCATACTACATCAAGCGTGCATGCTGAGACAAAAACATAAAGCCATCAACCTTTCACTATTCAACGCTTGTATCACAACCTCAATACTTGTTGCATAAACAGACTGGGTTTGAATCCCCATGTGAAACCAGTGCTCATCATTTGATATAATAATCATATAACTTCAAATTCAACCAAACCCCCATAGATAAATAACAAATGAGCCAAGTCTTAATGCATACAACCAATCTTTCCCACTGCCAACACTATAACATACATCAAGACCAGAGTTTGAATATGCCAATTTCCATATATAAGATAAAAAGAACCGAAGTCTGGGAAAATGTAAAGGCGAGACATTCATAAGGGTTTTATAAAAACCATTTAACCATTTATTTTCATAACAGACCTCCCCTAGTGGCTGCAAGGAAAATATGCCTATCTCACATATATTCACAAACAGTGGAAAGATAATTTGAAGGACCTGCAAGTCTTCCAAAGAATGGGTAAAGAGTATTGCGTTATGCAAGAAAAAAAACAATTATTTTTTTGTTTAACAAAGAAAAACCCTTGAATTCGAATAATCAGAGATGAGTGAATCTGAAAGTACTTTCCATAACTATTTTCCAACAACCATAGCAACATAACAGCATTCGTTCTGGTCGCAACACAATAAACATAATTCAAACATAAAGGAATTTCGAACATTATTCTCAACTTGAAACATTCAAATGCCAACAGGGAGGGACCTCCATTAAAATGCAATTTGCATAGCGGTGATACCCACATACACCCATTATAAACTTCAGAAAGAAAACACATTATCTAAGCAAATCTAAGAGCCAACATCATGATTTTATTCAGAGCGGAGCTACAATTCATGAATGGAGAGGTAAGAGCCAACATACTTATAAGGAGAATGCCAAAAAACCAACAAGCACCACTATTCTTCCCAAGGGTGAGAAAGATGGAGGCAACACTAGCCAAATCAACCAATACAAATGCGAACCAAGTGAGGGTGGTGACCTCGAGGTAGGGTTAGAGTGACGTGCAGTAATTGCACATCATTTCTCACATTAATTTCCATCAACTAGAGCCAAGCACGAGCGCACCCAATATTTCCAACACATAGTCCACTATGTTTGCCACATAAAATTTCAATCCAAAAATAAAATTAAACTCATAAATCTTAATGCATACTCAACACTTAGCACCAAAACATGTTATGTCCCACATTCCTTTCTAGTGAAGGATTTTCATCTTATAAAACTTATCCACTGTCCACAATAATAACGAGTATGCCATAAGTGAAATACACCATAACTATATGTGGCTCGTGCTTGAGGTTTGAACAACAAGTCAAAATATGTGTAGCAAGAATAAACCAAGATGCTTATTAAAACAAACATTTTCCCCTTTTCCTTTCTTTTTTAAATTAAATTGCCAACACACCCATCATTAGTCCATTTCACATGGAAAGTTGTTTTGAATTTCTAGGTTTATTCCCAAATTGTAGAATCAATTTCGCAAGGTAGTCCTGAGCGTAAATCAAATCAAAAGTATCTTTCATCATCATTTACATAACGAGGTCCCGCCTATTTAGTATATTATTAAATATATATAAGTATTAAGGCATTGCAACCCATTTGCAGGCAGGGATTCCATGTTGCATTTTTGTGTGTCAACAAACCTGAAAAGGGGACTTGCAAAGCAATAATTGAATATCAAAAGGCAAGAAGGGATTTGGAATACACACATTGTCGATGAAAGGGTAACTCAAGCACCAAGTGCTCCTTCTACAAAGGTGCTCATGGAGATGAACCCACATGTGGCCTTACATGTCAATGACACCATGACCATGAAGTAAACCCCATACCATCTCATTCACTTATACCTACACTTTAAAGGGTTTCTCGGGAACTACTCCTCTACTTGGGTACTAGCACACCTAATAGGATCTTATGATGACCCTCCCATACCTAAACTTGGAAAATTGCATAAAGTCTTGAGCTAGTGTGGAGTTTGAAGAAGATACCTAATGTGAATTAGTTACATGGATTTTGTGTTAGGTTGTGGTTGTATGATTCTAATGACTCTTGTATCTTGTAATGTCGGTCTTACTAGATTATGTGAACCTTGCTTGATGATGATGCACCCTCNTGGAGTTTGAAGAAGATACCTAATGTGAATTAGTTACATGGATTTTGTGTTAGGTTGTGGTTGTATGATTCTAATGACTCTTGTATCTTGTAATGTCGGTCTTACTAGATTATGTGAACCTTGCTTGATGATGATGCACCCTCTACATGGTCCTTTGGAGGATGTTTTCATGCTTGTACCCAAGACGGTGTGCACTATACAGAGGACATTGGGCCCTTGATGTTGAGCATTGGGTTCCTTGATGACTTGGCCCACCTTGGGACAGCTTCCCACATGTCATGGACATTGGACGTTGCACTCATGACCTTGGGTGTTGCAGATATAACTAGTTGTGCCATCTAGAGGGAAGGAAGCCCCATAGCTTGGACATAGCACCCCTTGAGGATGTTAGGTTTTTGATGGATGCCCTTACACTTGCTTAGGATGGTGCACCTGTTTGGAGGGATGGTGGATCCTTTTCCCACCAGGACGTTGGCATTTTCACCTAGGATGTTGTGCACCTACAGGATGACATCATGCTTAGAGTGGTATGACCTTGCATTAAGTCAACCTAGCATAAAGGTGATGAGTTGACACTTGTTTTATGATGAGACGTGACCTTATTGATGAGGGGGTGTGACCCTTTTATGTTTCTTCACAACTCTTGAGGAGAGATGTGGCATTTGGTGGCCCCTATATCCCATGGAGGATTATGTCACCCTCTTTTGGCATTCTACACTCGCACGTGTAACACTTTATTTAGAGTACGTTTTGATGTATTAGGATTATTTTTTTACATTGGAGGTTATTTGGGGGTCAACTTGAGACCTATCCACCTCGTATCCTAAATTATTGTCATTTTAGGGGCTTTTTGAGAGATGAGACATTAGGATTTTCTCATACATATACTTGAGAGTTTCCTCATTTGTAAATCATAACTCATGTTGTGGAGAATCACTCCTCTTGTCTTCTTCACTTCTTTTTCACCATGGAGAACTTGTGCACACTTTTTGGAGATTGATTTAGTGGATGATTACATGGTAGGGATCTTTCATGCTCAACAACTTGACTAGTAAGTGTTCCTTTCAAGTGTTTGGTGGTTTATTCTTGGTGTATTGAGTAAATGCTTTATCAAAGTGGTGATAATTTGCATGCTATCTTGTTTACATTGGATAAAATTTGTTTTGAAACCCTAGGAAGGCTTGCAAGTGAGCTCCCTTCCCTTGTTATTATTAATATAAAGATTGTTTAAGCATATAAGGGTATTTTTAGTGCTTGTGAGTGCACTCCCCTAGTCTAGTCACACGTGTAGCACCTTTAGAGGATGTTTTGATGTATTAGCATTATATTTTTATATTGGAGTCTATTTGGCAGTCAGCTTGAGACCTATCCACCTTGTATCATGGATTATTGTCATTTTAGGGGATTTTTGAGAGATGAGGTGCCAGGATTGTCTATTATGATCTAATGCCTTAAAAATGATAAAAAGTCAATAATTACAGTCCACTTTGAGGGGGAAACCTTATTTACAATATATCCACTTCATAATACAATATGAGATGAGATATGATGATCCTAAGACTAGGTCTTCTTGGAATATATATAGGAGACAAAGGGTACAATTATAATGAAAGGGTGTCATGAAGGGGTTCAAAGCATACATATAAATATAACACAAGAAATGTAATAATTTAAAAGGGGGATTAATAAGGGGTTTTATACATAACATGGGATTTGTATGGGGCTTTGTCTAGGGCTTAAAATCCCCCCCCCCNTTGTACTCAACACTTGACAACCACGGGTGTGTATGCATGAAAAAATAATCTTCCCATGTCACCTCTTCCATTGGTAGGTTCTTCCATTTGACGAGGTACTCCGTAATTGCTCAATTTTGCAGCTTCTTAATCCTTAATTCAAGGATTATTTATGGTTCTAGTATGATTTTCCCTTCTCCATTCATCTCTAATAAAGTAGTTTGCACTGGGATCTTGTCATTGGTTATCTTATTTAAGCAAGAAACATGGAAGACTAGATGTACACTTCCTTGTTGTTGATGAATATCATGGGTGTGATCTTGAGTAGGTGGAAGACCCTTAGGCATCTCCTCAAATACCTTGGAATGGTTGTTGGTAATTTTTTGGATATCCATTAGAGCAAAGGATATAGATGTTTGAACATTTATTGAGCTTAAATGTGCAATTACACCATGGTGTCCCCTTTTCAGTAATTTTCTCATGTCGTTAGAGCTTATCACTTTAGAGGGTTTCCCTTGGATACCTCTAAGCTCAATTTCCTTTCCTTGTAAGGAAAAATTCATGAAAATATATTGAAAATTAAGGGCCACTATTCCCAATTATTGTGACCATTGGACCCCTAATACAACATTAACACCACCCATTTCGATGAAAATCATGGGACTATCCAATAAATAATCCCCCATATTGAGCTTAATACTATGGCACTTCCTAGAATAGTTTATGGTACCTCCATCTGCAACCATTATTTGGAACTCTAGGGTTGGATATAGAAAACAATTGAGATCTTTTGCTAATTTGCAATTGATGAAGTTATGGGTACTACCAGAATCAATCAATATTGTTACCTTTTCTTTTTGATATATCCTTCTATATTGAGTGTTTGTGAAGTACCGATGTTGACCAATGCATGACAAGATATCATTGGAGTAGTCTCTTCTAACTCTAGATATTCTGATGGTTCCAATTCTTGATATTCTTCCTCTTCGTTATCTATGTAGAATACTTTATTGTTTTTGCATTTATGCCCCTTATTGTACTTGCTGTCACAATTGAAATATAGTCCATTTTCTCTTATTTCATCCATTTGTTGAGGTGTCAACCTTGTCGGTTGACGTACGATTGTCTTATGAGCCCCAAAATGATCTATGCTTCTTGTGTATGCTCCACTAGTAGACTTATGAGTAGCCTTTTTCTTGGCTTGAATATGACGAGTAGATTACATAGCTTCCATAATATTTGTAGGGTGTCTTAAGAAAAATTTATGTTTAATGTCTTCTTTTAATCCACCCATGTAAGCTTGCAACAATTGTTCATCACTTATGGAATCCACCCTTGTGGCCAATACCTGAAATTCTAAATTATAATCTTTAATATCACCTAAGTGTTTGATTCTTGCCAACTAACTAAAGTAGTCATGTTCCAAAACTTTCCCATATTATTCTTCTAAGTCTCTTGTAAATAAACCCCAAGTATAATGACAAAAGGGGGGTTGTCTTTTCACTATCCATTGGTACTATTATCCACCAATTTGCACTAGGATGGACTTCCAACGAGCCGCCAAAGTTTGAACAATTCCATGTTCAAAATTCAGAGTTCAGAAGTTCAGTCGGTCAATAAGAGCAACCTTTTTCACATTTTCCATACCCTCTAGGGAATTCTAATAAGATATGTTGCATGATGAACTTGTAAAATATCTTAGCCACCTTCGACTTAGGCATGAGTTGTTACTCTCGAGTGTTTTTTTTACTTGTTAATTATATAGTGTCGTCTAAAGGCAATTTATAATTTTCGAGTTTTTTCAATCAATTTCTCCAAAGATGGAGTATATACTCATGGTTAGGCCTTAGCATGGATCTAAGCCTAGTTTCTAATGTATATTACCATGCTAAACATCCTCCTAAAGTTTTATGGAAATGTGCTAAGTCCCCCTTAGGATTTTTTTATTTTTTTTCACTTAATTAAAAAATTTCTGCAAAACAAGAATTTTTAATTAAAAAATAAAGTTGTAATAAAAAAGTGGTACTAGGAGTTTTCCTATGCCTTGGGGGTGCTCATTTTTTAACCTATATCACTCACATTACCTAAGTACCCACTTTTGTGAGTGAAATTAGTGATTTTAATCACTAAAAAATCATTTTTAGTCAAAAAAACATAAAAATCAAGAAAAATCAGCAAGTGACTATTTTCTTGGAAACATGTGGGGACATGTTTTAAGTGAATAAAGCCTCAAAAGGCAAGGTGGAAACCATAGGAGACATCCCATTGGTCATAGACTAAGTAATTTGGCATGTGATCAAGAAGAGGGTGTGCACCACTTGAGAGGTGGCGCACTCTAAAGAGGGGAAACCTACCTCTTGAGGGGTGGCACCCCCCTATCCCATCAAATCTTCCAAATGGCGCTTTGTGAGAGTGTGGGGAGAGGTGGCAGCCTACTCCCACACACTTGGCTCCACATTCCATACACTTGGTGCTCCCTCCTTGTCTACTTGGTGTGCCCTCCTCCATTGGGAACTCTTCCCCTTAGCTATAAATTGGAGCTCCCTTCCCATTGCAAACTAGTTGGAGCAATTGGAATGATTGTATTGTAGTATCATTTATACTATCAATATTTTTGGAATAAAAGGTTTTGGAGACTAATTTTTGGTGATCAAGCTTCATGTGTGGATCTCATTTGTCAATGGTGTGTTAATTTGTGAGGTAATGTGCTTTGTTTTTCTTGCTTAATTGTTAGATTGTAGCCTTCAAGTGGAGTTGTCTCCAAGAAGGGTAAGGTTAGAAGATCCAAGTTGTTTTGTAATCTTGTTGTTTCTTGTATATCAATATTTTATGTTGCATATTCATTTCGGTTAATGTTTATGTTTTCTTAAGATGTTTTATGCAAGTAACACTATTCTACTAAAAGTTATTTGGCAAGAAATATATAAGTGTGCAGGATCTCATTA
This sequence comes from Picea sitchensis, assembly GCA_010110895.2. Classification (NCBI taxonomy): domain Eukaryota; kingdom Viridiplantae; phylum Streptophyta; class Pinopsida; order Pinales; family Pinaceae; genus Picea; species Picea sitchensis. Next base: position 74,420 of record SNQJ01S0027144.1, read on the forward strand.
CTTCAAGAGGAGGATGGGCATTGTTGCACTGTCTTCTCCTTCAATCTTTCAAAAATATGAGTCCCTCTTTGATTCATCAAGAAGACCCCACATTGCCCAAAGTTCCAAGGCTTTGAACATCTTCATCTTTCTCTTTCTCAATATAATATCATTTCTTTGGTTAGCTTAAGATTATATATGCAAGTTATTTGAATCTGATTTAAAGTCTAAAGATATCTAATTTCAAATTTTGCATATATAGGAAAAGCTAGATCTACTTTTGCATTTAAAAGTTTCATTTAAAAGCATAAGATCTAGACTAGAAAAGGCTAATTTTATCAAGTTTTGCTTCTAAATTTTAAAGGGATAAAAGTAGTTTCTTTTTTTAAGTGCTTCATTTAAATATTGGGAAATTTAGTGTTTGTAGTTTTTTGCCTTAAAACAACAGCAAAAGATCCCAAGGAAGCAAGATTTCTAGCTTGATTCTTTGGTTCCTTTCTTGCAAAATTTCAATAAATTCACTTAGGAGAAATTTGGGGTTTTACTACTAACACCACAAGACACCTTTAAAGTGTTTTGGGGCACATTGCATCATGTTTGCTTGTTTGTTTGTGTAGGTCGATGCGAAAACAAGAGGATACACTGTAAAAAAGTTGAAGATTTAAAGCTTCCAAGACCCCCGAAGTGGCCCTATATCTTTGAACAGGTTTATCGAAGGAGGTTAGCCAAAGCCTCTTCTCATAGAATCCTTAGTCTTTTAGGATTCGATTCCATTTATGATATCCACTTGTTTTTTGTTAATAAAATTTTTAATTCAGAAATGGCAATTTATGATCCTTGTGATTTTTCAGCAATAAATAATTATCCTCATGCAATTCCAGAAAAGGCAATAGAAAAATTACCTAGATTTCAAGGCAATAATGATATTTCTGCTAAAATGCATGTTAAATCCTTTATGAGATGTATTAATAAGTGGTGTGTTGCACATGACCACGAAGATGTCAAAATGAAGCTCTTTGTTCTTTCCTTAGAAGATGATGCTTCAGACTGGTATGAAGACATGCCAAATAACACTTTAAATACCTTGAAGAATCTCCTAGATGCCTTTACTGAGAAGTGGGGGGAGAAAAGAGATCATCGTCACCTTTTGGCAGCCCTCAACACAATAAGGAATAATGAGAATGAAACTATGGATGAGTTTAACAAGAAATTCAATGAGCTAGTTTCAAGCATGCATACAGATATCAAGCCTCCAGACAATGATATCTTGATATACTACATTGAGGCATTTGGTGGGGAAATGAGGTATCAACTAAGAGATAAAGAACCCACCAACCTCAAAGTGGCTCAAGAAACTACTAACAAGATTGATAAAAGCATGCAAACATCAGGAAAGTCAAACCTTTCAGGATTCACAACAGGCAGTTCTTCTAGACAATCGGATTCTAAAGAAAAAGCAACAGTCCCTGATAATAAAGATCTGTCTTATGACCCTTTAAAGGCCATAATAGAGATGGTTAAAAGAATGGAGTAAACTCATGCTACTCAACTTAGTGCTTTGCAAAATAGATTGATAGCTATGGAGAGGTCCCAATCACAAAATAACATATTCCAACCGAGGCCTAATAATGAAAGATGGAAAAAGAAAGGTCTTCCTCAAGAGCAAAGGCCACCTAATCAGTTGGAATCCAATAATGTGGTAAATGAGGAAATACCACCTTTTTGTAGAGAATGTGAAGATTTTCATGAAGAGTCCACTTGCCCAATCTATTGTCAAATAAATGAACAAGGTCTCCCTCCAACAAACAATTTTGTGGGACAAACAAGAAGCTCTAACCACATAAACAAATTTGGTGAAACTCACCCTTTGTCAATGGATTATTGGGTTCAAATGCAAAAAATAAGTTAGCAAGCAAATGAAGTGGTTGAAGAGTATGATAATGTTACAAAGTTGTATGGACACAAGCCCACAAATGAGTAGATTTTAGAGATGGCCAGACATAAAGGAATAGTCTACCAAAGAAAAGGGAGAGATGTTGCAAACAAGTCTCAAGTGAACTTTCCCAAGGTAACTAATCCTTCTCCAATTACTGATCTAACTGTTGATTTAGGTAATTGGATTTCAAATGCAAAAGTGTTGGTTCCAGTGTCAGATATTTTGAAAATTCCTTCACAAAAGGAAACTACTTAAAGCAATAAATGTTCCAAATGATAAAGTGGTTATTAAAAATCAAGAAAAAGAAAAGGAACATCATGAAGATCCTCCAGTGGTTTTGACTAGCAAAGATAGAACCAAAGAAGAGAATCCCCCTTTCTTTGTGTCTCTAGAATTAAATGATCAGTGGTTGCATAATTGTATGTATGATTCTATAGCTTCATACAACATTATTACTAAGGGAATTATGCAAATATTGGGCCTTAAAGTCACAAGGCCTTATCATAATGTGTGTGCCATGGATTCCAGGGAAATTGAAACCCATGGGATTATCATAGATTTGTCAGTCAAGCTAGCTTTCCGCCCAGATTTTTTCTTTCAAAATGGACGTGCTTGTAATCAATGTGCCAGATGCTTAGGGTATGCTTCTCTCAAGAAAATGGGGATCTCACATGGGAGGTTGCCTAAATATGGATTTGACTTTTGAAACTATCCCATACCCTCCTCCATCAACCAAGAATTCCAAACTCTTTAGAGAAACAGAAAGAAAGTATCACATAGAAGATCCTAAAGACCCATTCAATGAGTTCTTATGTCAAATGTTTGACATGGGTAATTTCTCAATTTGTTCAAACTTCCTAGCACCAACTGAAGAAAAATTTAAAGATGAAAAGAAAAGTAATAAGGCTTGGAAGATGAACTTTGATGGTGCACA
>SNQJ01S0027145.1:9111-36841 GCA_010110895.2 Picea sitchensis
TTTTCCATGGCAAACTACCCAGACATGCTTCCAGACATGAAAATATAATCTTGAAGAATCTTTGTTGCACATATCATATCTCAATCACAACACAAATTGTATTGTGCACACACCAATCTATGTAGAGGAGAAATAACATGCCATGTCATATCCGCACATCTGACCATACATGGTCTATAAATGTAGGTTTCATACATATGCTTTATTCCAACAAAAAAAAAAGTGGATATTGTAACTTCACATGTAATCCTCCAACAATTTTGTATGCAACTATTTTATTTCATGGAAGGACTCGAGCACCAGGAAAATCTCACAGACTTACAGATAACGGCCTCTGCAAAAATGGAAAATAACACAACTGCAGATTGACTGGTAGGTGTAGGGGATGAACACCATAAAGCACCCCAAAAAAAAAATAACAATCCAAAAATAAATAAAAAAGAAAAGCTCCAACCACCACCACTGCAACCCAACCCTACAAGGCCGAATCAAAGAAAAGAAACCAACAAGGACCAGACCAGCGAGAAAGCACAAAGAGGCCAAACTACACCCTCAGGGCCCCAAAGCGCAAACCCCAGAAAAACAAACAGAACCAGCAACCCAAGAACCAATGAACCAGCAAAAGCCACTGACCCAGTGAACAACATATGTATCTCCAACGATTACGAAACTGTAGCCAAAGGAGAAAAGGAACTGGAAACATACAAGGAACATGTGACTACAAATAAGAAAACATTCTTACTTGCAAACTGCAAACACTGAAAAGAAAACAAGGAATACAAAATGAAACTATGGCATCGAAACTTACTCTGAAATGATGAAATGCAGAAGTACATCTTGAATCACGAGAGAAACAACAAAAAACAGCAACTGAGAAACCAACGAAGAAGAACCACTCACCGAACCAGTAAACAATGTATCTAGCTTCAATGATTACAAGGATGAAACATACAATGGTGATGCAAAGAGGTTCTTCCTAACACCCGGTAGGGTCTCTTATTCTGACCTCCTGCTCATAGGATCGTTCAATTTCTCTCTTTGAGCCGAAGCGGCTCGTTAGATTCCCAAGTGGAATCCCTCTCAAAACATGACCCAATCCACAGGTCCTTTAAAATCCCACACGGCCTCTGCACTTGCACGTGGTTATCCCCAATTCTCTATCGGGGTTCGAGGTTTCACACTTCCCGCTGTCGAGAGTCACAGTACCCTCCAATCCCCGATTTCTGATGAGATCTCGGCTCCTATGCGCTAACCCTCTTGGCTAAGCTTCCACCATATGACCACTGCCTCCAGGTCCGTGGCCTTATTACTCCATTGGAATTTCGGCACTTTCGATGTCACAATGCGCAAGTCCTCCGGACTTGTGATTCTCCGATTCCCGATGTGCTTCAACCCCCTGGCTTAACCCCTAGCCGATGTGACCACCACTCCACGACCACCGTCTTACCTCGTCGAGGTTTCGGGCCTTTCAGCGCCGAAATGCACCAGTCTCCGGGACTTGCGATATACCGATCCCTGATTACCACACTATAACCTGCCACCTATCCTCCACCGACTCCTGGGTGGCCCACGCACCCCGATGCCTTATCGAGAAATCGCGTATCGCGATTTTGCAAGGCACGAAACCTTTGTGCTTGAGATCTCCGATATCCCGATGGCTTCAACTCCGATGGCGCTAGGTGATTACCACGCGTCCCTCCAATGGACAATCTTGATCTTGTCATCGTTTCGAGACATGCAAAGTCCCGATACCTGGTGCCCCGGATCTCCGATACGGACGATCGTGTGACATGTGTCCCTCTTCAAACAGACGGTTCTGATCTTGTCGGGTTTCCACCTGGGATTTACCCGATCGCTCGTCCATGGGAATGTCGATTTCCCGATGCGCCAAACGTCGATGGTGCTGATGCTCACCACGTGTCCTCTACCAACGGATGACTCTGATCCTCATCGGGATTTCGCGACTTACGTTGCCCCAGTTCTTACGACCTCGAGAACTCCGATTCTTCGATGGACGACATCCCGACTGCTAAACCTTGTGCAGCTCCTGTCCAATCTGACAGCTAATGGCGATCTAATCCCAGATCTAACGGCTCAGATAATTTCTCCTGGTGAGCTCCTCCTCCAGAGGCTAATCTCCACGCGACTCTTCCTGATCCAGCGACTTACGGGATTTCTTTGCGAGATCCGACGACTGTCAGTCTCCTCCTCCTGTGGGANGAACATTACATTACGAGGGTATCGTCAATGGTAAAATGAGCACACAATCTTCTATATTCTAACAATTGTAACTTCACATGTAATCCTCCAACAATTTTGTATGCAACTATTTTCTTTCATGGCAGGACTCGAGCACCAGGAAAATCTCACAGAATTACAGATAACGGCCTCTGCAAAAATGACAAATAACACAACTACAGATTGACTGGTGGGTGCAAGGGATGAACACCGTAAAGCGCCCCAAAAAACAATAACAATCCAAAAGAAAAAGAAAAAAGAAAAGCTCTGACCACCGTCGTTGCACCCCAACCCTGCAAGGCTGAATCAAAGAAAAGAAACCAGCAAGGACCAAACCAGCGAGAAAGCACGAAGAGGCCGAACTACACCCCCAGGACCCCAAAGCGCAAACCCCAGGCAGACAAACAGAACCAGCAACCCAAGAACCAACGAACCAGCAAAATCCACTGACCCAGTGAACAACATATGTATCTCCAACGATTACGAAACTGCAGCCGAAGCAAAAAAGGAACCAGAAACATATAAGGAACATGCGACTACAAATAAACAAACATTCTTACTTGCAAACTGCAAACACTAAACAGCAAACAAGGAATACAAAATGAAACTATGCATCGAAACTTACTCTGAAATGATGAAATGCAAAAGCGCAGGTCGAATCGCGAGCGAAACAACAAAGAACAGCAACCGAGAAACCAGCGAAGAAGAACCACTCACCAAACCAGTAAACAATGTATCTAGTTTCAACAATTACGAGGATAAAACATACAATGGTAGCACCCGACAAACCAGCAAAGAAGAAGCAGTCACCGAACCAATAAACAAGGTATGTAGCTTCAATGGTCGAACAAGGATGAAACATACAATGGTTATTGAACTGGCATGTACTCCGAGAACTGTATTTACATAAACATTTAAGACTCTCAGGTTGTCTAAGGACCTCGCGCTATGCAAACATTTAAGCTGTTAGAGGTGTTGGAGGACATCACGTCATGTAAACATTTACGTTGTCAGCCCTATTGAGGCATCTCGGAATAAGTGTCAATAAATTTCAAGAAATATACAAAGCTTGGATATGAAAACATTTCAATATGCTTAGTACATATCAAAAGTGACGGATATATTCGGGTAGCACAAAATGCTAATACAAACATTAGAACTAATGGTAGCATTGCAATATACAGAAGCGGGCAATAAGACCTCCAATCTCTTAGTCAAATCAGATCAATACATATATGTTACTATGATTTTAATTCCATAGCTCCAACAATAGGTATTGTGCAAATATTTCCGCTGAAAGGACAAACTAATATGTAGTCAACGCTTTATCGATAGCTATAGTCCCTCTATGCCTAGAGCAGGGACTAATAAGACATGTTTTTAACTATTAGACCCATTCACTTGAAGGGAAACAAAAATTTGTTTTGCAAAAAAAAAATCTCATATATATTTATCCAATTATTAATTATAGAAAACATATTTTAATGGTTGAATCATTGACTAGGAAGATGAACTGCATAGCCATATTCAACATAGGCTTTGTCTCACTGTTTTACCAAATTATTTTTTTCATCTTAATCTGACTATATAAATTTGCAATAAATCATTATTTTTTTGTTATTTAAAATTCATTTCTGAATGAATTCAACATACTAAAAAACCTTTGAAACACTCCAAATATGTGCATCTTACATGATTTCAGGAGAATGTGCCCAAAAAATTTATTATTACAGAAAAAAAAAATCATTCAATGATTGTGAACACAAAAAAAACTAATCCAGTTGGGTCATGTTTAATATTCAATGTAGGGCAGACATTACCAGCTGTAGCCACTCACTGAAAACTGACACAAGCGGATGAAGGAACCATAAACTGACATTATATTATAGGATATAAATCTCTAGCTTCATTGAGATTTTGCATCAAAACCCATCATCGGTATAGTCTCCAGGAGTGATTAGCAACTGAGAATCCGCCATCCACGACAAGGTTATGCCCGCTAACATATTTTGCCTCATCGCTGGCCAAGTACAGCCCAGCCTCGGCAACATCCTTTGCTTTAAGCGTTGTTCCCTGTAAATTGGCAAAACTGTTGTAGAAAGCCTCGGCGGTGGCCATAGCCGCCCCTTCTGAGTTGGAATCGCCTTGTCTGAAGTTCTGGACTGTAAGAGCCGTGACCAAGGCATAAGGAGAGACAGCATTGACTCTGATCCCGAATTTCCCAAGCTCAGCTGCTCCATTCTTAGTCAGCCCTATCACTGCATGCTTGGAGGCCGTGTATGAGTATCGAGCTCCTCCTAATATCCCTGCAACGCTGCCCGTCGAGATTATGCAGCCCTTCTTCCTCGGGATCATTACGCGGGCCGCATGCTTAATGCCCAGCATCACCCCTCTTACGTTTACGCTCATAACTCGGTCGAACTGCTCCATGTCGTACTCTGCTACGCCCTTCACCATAACGGAATCGTTGATTCCTGCGTTGTTATACATGATATCGAGCTGACCGTGTTTCTCCATGGCCAAATCCACTGCAGCGCTGATATCTTGCTCTTTGCTCACATCGCAGTGCAGGTAAGTGGCCGGAGGGGAAAGCGATTCGGCAAGTGTTCTCCCAGCTTCGTCTGCAATGTCTGCGATGATGACTTTGGCTCCGTGCTTTGTGAAGAGCCGAACGATGGCTTCTCCGATGCCCGCTGCTCCGCCGGTTATTATTGCGACCTTGCTCTCCAATCTGCATTCAAAGATCATTGGTCAGGGTTTTATGAGTCTTTTATCAATGTTATAGGCCATTTAATAGGGATAGCATTTATGGTACACTGTAATTACCGTCGCTCTGATCCATTGAAGCTCAGATTGCCAACACAGACAGCAGCTTCATTAACCTCTTCAATAGACATGGCTGCACAGTGTGTAACTGGAGTCTTCTCAGATGCAACATAAAAGGAAAATAAGCTGATCGTTCTGTGTTGTGCAAAGCAGGGCCTCACGCTGCTAGTTTTCTATCCAGAAGCTATCAGAAGCAAACAAAAGTAGAGTCAAAAATACTATTGAACTGAAAAGTCTAGCCGGTCCCAAGAATAAGAAAGAATAAGAAAAGGGTGTTTTCTAAACGTTTTATTTTTTGGGTTTTTTTGTCGGAATTAGGGCAATGTAAATTTGGACAAAATTGATCGGAAAATCTGGCAATGTAAATTTGGACAAAATCTCTATTTTCTGTTGTTTAAATTATCTTTCTGAATGGATAAATAGATTCGGCGTGTTGAGACACTCAGATTATACAATCTTAACCACTCAAATCTACAAATCCAACCATTCATCACCAAATTTAGGCCAAAATCAAACCTAAAAATTTACCAAAAACCCTAAAAGTTAAAACGTTTAGACTACTCAACTTTAAAATCTTTCCGTGTGATCTGTGAAATGTGAAATACCGTGCAATCCGCTGGCAAACTTTTCTTCGCTGGAGAACCTTACTGAACCGTGAAGGGCCGGGTTGGAACAGTGAAGGGAGCGCGCGATAAGATTCTTTCAAAATGTCTCTTCTTTTTTAAGTTTTATATCCATTCTTTTTTGGGATGTGAAGGGTTTAAGTTGATTTTTTTGGGCATGCGAAGGGTTTAAGTTGATTCGCCTGTGTTTCGAATGTCGGTTGATTCATCGTCAAAAATCAAATCATGTCATTTAAATTAACTCGTCCATCTTTGTTCTCAACAAAGAAGTTTTATTCCTATCAAATGCTTTTTGGTTTTTAAGTGATTGAATGTCGGTTGATTCATCATCAAAAATCAAATCATGTTATTTAAAATAACTTGTTAATTGGTGTGAATTTTTAGTTAATTAAAAGTATTTGTAAATTTTATTACATGATTAAAAAGATGATTCATCTTTACGGAAGATGAATTCTTAACTAATCAAAAATATTTACAAATCTTATTGCATAATTAAAGACGTTTAAATAGTATTCACAAAAAAGCTACTATCCCTTGTGATAATTGCAAATATTATCCCTTGTAATAATTGCAAATACTACTTTCATTAAAATCATGTGCTTTCTTGTATAGGTCTCTGAAATTTAATTTCTTTATTATTGAAATTCTAACATATTTTGAGAAAAATATCATTAAAAAAATGAAGTAGTTTGAGTGCGGTGGGCAATTTGAGTTTCCTTTATAACATTTTATGGATGGGGTCATGTTAAATTTTCCATTGAAATGTTTAAACTTGTTTACTGTTTATTTATTTGGGTAATATATATGTTTATTTATTTGAATAATATAGATATTGTTAACCACATGGATTTAAACATTTATTTTTAATTAATTTTCAATCACAAATTTTATATTAATAAAATCTGAATGGCATAAAATTATAATTTCACATCTCATTTTTAATAAATTTAGTTATGAAAAAAACACTAAAACTGAAAATAGATAACTTGAGTGTACCTTATCCCGCCTCATAAATGAGTCACTATTCAAATGGCTAAAAGCTAAACTTTGATCATCAAAAGATTTGAACTTGTTTGAGGTTACTGAGGTGTAAGCATCACCATAGGCATAAGGGGCATTACGAACACAACTCAAAAATAAATTTGATGAAACTTTGGGCTTAAAACATTTTTTATTTTTTATTTTTATTTTTTTTTTATTATGAGGGGATTTGCATAGGTTGAAAACTTTTCTTTCTTTTTTTTTAATGAGGGGATTTGCATAGGTTGAGAAATGTCAAAATTCTATCAATTTTTTATTTTATTTTTTTTTAAGAAAAAGAGTGGTTTTGGGTTTTGGGTGGGAGTGATATGTGATAATTAGTTTTTTTTATGTTGGGTTTCATTTTGTGTAAGACACTTATCATTATAAATTTTATTAAAGTAAGTTAATAAGTAGACAAACTTAATTATTTTTGCTCTTAAATTCTTCCACAAATCTAATAGTCGATATTTTTTTTTTCAAACCATATAAATCATAACTTATCAAATCATATTTGTAAAAAAATAATCATCATTTATATTAGGCCATACTAATTGATTTCTTGTTACTACCTTTAAAATTTAGCAACAACACTATTCCATTAGTGTCAAATGTACATCATTGACAATATTTAACCAAAAAAAATTCTCATAGTAGAATATTTAGAGTAAATAAAAAATAAAATAAAAAATCGTATCAATTAGAGGAAACTAACAACAAAAAGAAATGACAATGGAAAACATCTTTAGAAATACACGGAAAACATTCTATACACTATTATACAACATGATATGCCAACTACATGTTGAAAGAAGAGAAAAAAATAATAAAAGTAAATAATTCTAAAAACATTTTCTTTTCCTTAAATTTAAATGACTTCAATTGAAAGTTCATGGTTTTCCCAAGAGTAGTTGCTATTAACTAATCATCCATATATAGGGTATATGTAGGGAATTTTAAGATGAACCAAATCCTTAAAATTCCAAAAAAGATGAATGGGCTTGGGAGTTTCAAATCCACATTATCTCCTCCTACCCTCACCCAAATCTACATTGTCTTCCCCCATGGCCACCTCACAATCATATTAACTCATAATTTAATATTATATTTAAAATATAACCATACAATTAAACCAACAATATAATAACTCCATTTAAATCAACAATATAATAAGAAAACATCACAGACATCCATTGGGGAAACATCACATAATATCTCATCCTTGAAGGGTTGGATGCCATATGGCAATCGACACTGCTAGCTGACACAAAGATCGTGTCCCTGGCGAAGCCACCCGATGTTGTATGGTTGCAGGTGTGGTGTTGTCGACAATCTCAATTGTTTGACGACCTTTGTTGAGATGAAGTTATTTTGGCTTCCATTATTGACAATGAAATGCAGCGGGTTCCCCTTCACCCACATCTATGAATGGAAGAGGCGCTCCCTCTCTTCAGGATCTGTTGGTTCTTTTGGTTGAATTGTTGTGGTCGCGACAATAACAGTGGGGTCTGTGTTGATGATCTGTCTTCTCCCATTATTTTTTGAATATGGTTTCAGATACTTTTCTTTGATATCGACTACCAACAACTATTTTGAGTGACATTCATCGTTGTTATGCTAGGGGATTTTGTGGAAATTGCACCACTTTCCAGTGTCCTTCTTCGTCTTTCCATGACCCTTATTTTCACGTGGCTTAGATTGGTTTTTGGGAGGTTGTTTGTTAGGATCGTCTTTATCATACTTTGGTTGTTGCAGATTTGCAGACCCAAACTCCTGTTTGTTCTAGTACCTAAATTTCTGCTTGATTTTGACAGCATATCAATAGGTGTAGATTTTAACCTTATACAATATTTACTGCAAACTGATTTTCAATAAAAGAACAAAAAAGATAAAATGGAAAATACACATTACACAGATAATTTTCCCCTAGAAACCCAAACCAGGAAAACCAACATATTATTTATTCACTCACTATCATACATTGTTTACAATACAATATACATATAGGAGCTAGCGGCATCCAAAACCCTAACCCAATGATCTGGGTTATTCAACAACCCTAATTCCTTAACCAGAAATAAAAAACCATTGGCAAAAACTGTGTGCCGAAAAACCGCCCAACAATGGACATGAAAATTGAGGTGACATGAAAAATGAGGCAAAATGCGATACGTTTCTCGAGGCAAAATGTGACACGTTTCTCGAGGAAAAAAAAATCTCGGGGGCGTTTCCCTCGAATCCCTATGCCCCTGACACAACATAGCAGACACTAGGGCTAGTCGTGAAAAGAATATAACACATACCCAAAATTTTACCACTTGTTGTTTTCTTTGCATACAAGGGGTTACAGGGTTACATAGTCAACAATCCAGGGCAGCAATGCCCATAGATCCTCTACACCGAGAGAACTTCTCAATGCTCACAGATTTTGTTAATGAATCTGCAACATTCTCCAAAGTGTCCACCTTCATCAACAACAATTTCTTTTCTTCAACCATGTCTCTCACAAAGTAATATTAAACATTAATATGCTTTGTCTTTGAATGATAAGTCAGGTTCTTCGCCAGAAAAATTGCACTTTGACTGTCACAATCTATCCTTACAGCTTGTTGTACCAACCTAATACCTGAACACAATATGTGTAACCATAATTCTTCCTTACTTGCATGAGTGGATGCCATGTATTAAGCTTTTGTAGTGGAAAGTGCCACTACATCCTGTATTTTGCTCATCCAAGTGATTGCTCCTCCAAACAGGTTAAACACATACCCGCTTGTAGATCTCCTACGATTCGGATATCTAGTCCAGTCTGCATCCACAAAGCCATGTATGTCCAACACTCTGTCCAGTTTGGTTATTAATTGGATAAAAAATTTGCAACCATAAGTAAATCAACTGTCTATCTTGACAAATGCTCCAACCACTTTCATGAGGATGATGGACGATATACTGTCTATCGTCCATCATTCTCAAGGTTGTACCAAAGAAACATAGTAAGCTACATAAGAGATTTGTAAGGACCACAAGAAGTCCACATGCTGCAATCTTACACTTAACTTATTAAAACTCTTTTGCACACTTTTCACTTTCTTGCTCACAAAGCCACTCATCACACACATAATTTCTATTGGAAGCTTCACAAGATAGAGAGTAATTCTTCTTTTGATACTTCATCCATAAGTTCCTCATTGATATTGTGAGTTACAAAGCCATGGAAATGGTTTGCAACCTCCAGGATGGATTCTATTGGAGTGAGTTGATCATGCTTGAGGAGCCCATTAAAATGTTGTATCAGTGCTTTTGCAATGTCTTCAAAAGAAGTGGCCTGAGTAACTTGAGGGGTGTCTATTGACCAAATAGTATTTACATTTTTCTGACAGTTTGCATAGTAATGGAAGAACTTAATGTTGTCATCTTCGGCCTGAAGCCAGAGAGCATGAATTTTGACTCTTCATTCTTTTTCTTTCTCTAGGAGGATTTTCCTTTTCGAGGCTTCCAATGATTTAAACTCCTCTTTATATGCTTATGAGAGATGATTGGAGGTTTCCAAATAGTCCCATTCACTCAATCTGTCCTCAATAGATTTTATTGCATCATTGTCCTTCTCTTTTTTGTCCTTTTCCCAGGCCCGAGCCACCTTCTTCATAGTATTCAAATTAGATAAAAATTGGAGAGGGGGGGATTCTAGAGTTGACCTGTCATAAGGGATCCAACAATGTTTCATTTTTCTCATACATGAGGGGTCCTCGAACCATGTTGAATTCATTTTGAAGGTGTTGAGAGGCTTCTTTACCTGTGACTCTATCTCTAGAATGATAGGATTATGATCAGTGTAGCCCCTAGGAGAAACCCATTTTTTCAGTCTGAAATTATGGTCAAGAAAAAATTCATATATCATGAACCGGTCCAATATTTTAGCGACCCTGGCCTCAACGGCTCTCATGTTCCTCCAAGTGAGAGAGAGCTTGATCGGTTGTAGATAAATGATATTTGCTTCTTTATTTTTTTGTAGCAGTAAGTTTGTTGACGGGTATGCTATGTTCGAGGACCCCATGCTTCTCCAACCCCCAGAGAGAAGTTTAGATCTCTCCCAATTATAGTCTCTTCTTCACGAAAGAGGGATGTGCAAAATAATTTGGCCCATAATGCCTCCTTTTCAAGAAAATTTCCATAGACATTGAGGAAAAGAAAGCAAGAGTCTAATTTTGTTGATTTGAAGTGTTTACCAAGAATGGTGTGTGAGGCCCAAGAGTTTGAGACATGGAGCAAATATTTCCTCCAACTTATGAGCAGTCCACCAGAGTGTCCCTGAGTGTCAAGAGCTAAGAAATCCCAGTTTGGAAGCACGAAAGACAAAATATTTTTGGCCCTATCCCCCTCCAGAATTGTTTTATGCAGCAAAAGGATGGATGGTTTATGGATCTCCACCAACCATTTTATGGCCAATTTTATGTAGGCATTGGATAAGCCTCTACAATTAAAGGATATAATTAGCATGGGAAAGAATTCCACGAGGTAGAATCTCTAAGTGCCCCAACTAAGGAAAGTTGTTTACCAAAACGAATTTCCGAATTTGCTTTTTTCTGAGCCAGAGAAAGAAAAGATTTACGACCCCTTTGGGAAAGAGCAAGGGGAAAGTTTTCAAAGGGGACCATACCTCTGGGAATCCCTTGAACAAGGTCCAAGTTGGATTTTTCTTTGGACCGTATATTTTATTTTGGTTGAGGGGGAAGGGCACAAGAAGGAGAGAAAGATGAGGAGGAGGGCCCAGGATGAGGGAGAGGGGAAGGGATTTGGGATAGAGATATGTTGAGGAGGGAAGAGGGATAGGGATTAGGGGAGATTAGGAGGGAGGAGAAATGCCTAAGAGTCCTTGTAGTAAATTTGTGGGGGTAGCCAAGGAGCATGACTGAGAGACATCCAAGAAAGTACCAAAACAAAGAGGAAGAGGAGGAGGAAGTGAAGCAGGGGAGATGAGAGAAGTGGAAAATCCTGATGAAGTACTAGAAGCAAGAGCCAAAAATGAACCTAGTGCTTTGAATCCTGTATCAAGAGCATCCATTGCTGGGGAATCTAGAGAAGGCTCCAGAGTGGGAGATCATGTGCCCGATTGAGGATCCGATGTGATCGAAGTGACCAGAGGGGATGGTTGTTCCTTTTTCCTCCAGGTGTTATGACGGGAAACCTTCCTACAATCCTTGTAGAGGCGACCGTAAGTATGAAAGTGACCACACCTAAAATGTATACCTTCAAAATACAGACATTGCTTGACAGTGGAGTTCCCACACTGAATGTTTATAGATTCTAATAACCCGCCAGCTAATTCCAACCTAACTAGGATTCAGACAACCCCCATAATATCGATGGTTTCAAATGAAAATTTTACTTCATAAAATAAGCCGAGATTGTTTCCTATTTATCTGAAAAAATCATTTGACCATAGAATAATAGAAATTCCTGATACAACCAGAGGATGGAGGAGAAATGCCTAAGAGTCCTTGTAGTAATGCCTAAGAGGAGGGAGGAGAAATGCCTAAGGTTGGCAAAGGAGGGAGGAGAAATGTTTAAGAGGAGAGAGGAGATAAGGGATCTTCTCTGATGTCATAAATAAGTTGGTCAAAATATATATAAATGATTTGGATGACTATACTGTAAATTAGATTTGAGAACATTTTTTTATTTTAAAAGAAATGTATATTTTCATTTTTTTTTTAATATTAAATATAATATTTTTTTCTAAAAAATAAAAGATTCTCTTAAATAATTAAAAAATTAAAGTGTAGATAAAATAATAATATTTACCATGAATGTGCAACTTTATAGCTAAGAGAGAAATGATTAGTGTCAAAAGCAAACAAAAGTAGAGTCAAAAATACTATTGAACTGAAACGTCTAGCCGGTCCCAAGCATAAAAGAGTAGTGAGAAAAATTTGTAGCCATGTGATTGTCCTTTCAGTCAGTCAGGTGAGTGGATGCTTCGTACTCAACTTTAGAATCTTTCGTCGTGATCAGTGAAATGTGAAATATCGTGCAATCTGCTGGCAAACAATATCTACGCGTAGAATCTGCCTGCACCGTCAAGGGTCAGGTTGGAATGAAGGCGCTGGCAAACAGTATCCACGCGGAGAATCTGCGTGAATCGTAAAGGGACAGGTTGGAATGATGGATAGAATTTGATGGGCAATTTTTCATTATTCACTATTGTCAACATTCTTCTTTAAAATCATTAAATCAGATAATGAAGTTTGATAGTTAAATCAGATATTGATTAGACGGTTTTTCTTGGATATGGTTCTAAAATTTCACATTGTTCAACTTGGATATAGTTGTAAAACTTTTAGTNTATTGTCAACATTCTTCTTTAAAATCATTAAATCAGATAATGAAGTTTGATAGTTAAATCAGATATTGATTAGACGGTTTTTCTTGGATATGGTTCTAAAATTTCACATTGTTCAACTTGGATATAGTTGTAAAACTTTTAGTCACTGATTGGACTGAATCAATAGCTTTTCATCGTCGATTCTTACCCTTAGTTATGATAATGACTTTTTTTTTTTTAATTTAAAAACAAATTTTTGGATTCCACCATGACTATTTTATGGTGGTAACGCCTATTATTTCCTATGGTTAAGTTCTTATTCTAAATATGGAACTCACATTAGCCACCTAATCATTTCTTGGTGACATCTCATTAATGTGACCTCACTTGATAACATTTCATAAATGGAGCATTAATGTACCTCTTGGTAAGTCAACTCATTCATTGGAACTTTGTAATGATGTTAGGTTAATAACAATTCTATATTGGTCATTGGAACCTTTATGATGTTAACCTAGCATATCTAGTCCCGTGAGACAGCGTGATTGGTAAGACAGTACCTTCCTCCAAGTGTTGGGAGGAGGTTTCGAGGTCAAACTCGGCTGGGTCTCCGGGAAGAAATATGTAATGGCTGCTATGTGCTAGACTGGTTTCAGTGATTGTAAATGATATATATCCCTAATATATATCGAGTAATTTCTAAAAATAAAAAAAAAATAAAAAACCTAGCATATCACTTATAAGATAGATAATTTATTTACTTATGGTTTGCAATTTTTTTATGAAAATAATGTGGATATATTGTTTAATTTAGTAATTGATCAATCGTGCGTTTTGAAATTAAATAGATTCTATTTTGCCATTAAAATTATGTTGATGTATGATTTCCTAAGTGAATAGATCAATTGTGTGCATTGAACGATGTTGGTTTATGTCTAATTCATAATTTGGATCACGCACGCACCTTGAGATAATGTTGATTATGGTTGAATTAAATGGTTGATTAATCGCACGCCTTGAAGCAAAGTAGATGTCTGCTTTTGTGCCTTGAAAATAAAATAAATTTGATTACATTGTGCCTTATCTTATGTCGTGGTATGATTGATTTAGTAGTTAAATTCTCTTGCGCCTTGGAATTTATGTTATGTGTGATTGGTTAATAGAACATTGTTGCGCCATTGATTATCGTTGATGTTGTTGATTTAGCTAGTTGGTTTTTGTACTTGATTGTGTTAGTGGAATGTAAACACCTCCTTGTTCCTCAGAATAGTCGYCATCCCTCAGACCTTAAATGGTCAAAATCAATCGGATGAATCCTGGAATTGAGCGTTGCTTATGTGTCTTGGAGGTCCTAACCTTGCAGGGTAGGTTGGGCGGRTAGTTCTCTGTGTTATCTTTATGTTATCTTTAGATTATCTTTATGTTAACTTTATGTGATGAGTTGAGCAATTAAAAGTATTGATGAGTTGATCATGATGAGTTGATATTGCATCGCCATTTATGATRCTTGTTGATTATGTGTCGTTATCTAAATGTGATTATGTGTTTATTTTGTGTCATTACTAATTATGTTGATGCGTTGGTAGCGACGTTATTTGATTACAATGATGAGTTGCTTGCAATTCTTTTAATTATTATGTCGTTGATTATGTGTTGCTTGAATTATGTGTTGACGTTAATTTCTTAATGCTTTAAACAAAAACAATTACCTATTGTGCTTCGCTTTTCTTAGTCGTAACAGAGGGGTCATTACATATGGTATCAGAGCGGGTTCAACCCCACGACTTGGGATCATTACACCTTCCACTGTCTTAAACACTTGATTAATAATTTGTCGCTAATTAAATTGAATTGTGTCCCTGTAGGTAATCATGGTTAGAGGACGTCGCGAAGGCAGATGATGTGGTGCTAGGGGAGGAGGTGTGACGCCTCCAGTAGCATCCACACCATAGGAGTCTAACCCCCAAGGAGAAGAGAAAGTCATTGGACAGGAGCAGGTTACGGTGGGGGACGTTGTTGGATTAATGAGGTCCTTTCAGAGGATGTTAGAGGCCATGATTAACTGACTAGACAGAGATGAGGCCAGGGCGCCTATACCCCCTGAGGATCCTCAACGCGCCCTAGCTGGTACTGGCAGCGTTCATAGAGAACTCAAAAAGGTTAAGTTTCTCGAGTTCTTGGATTCCATAGACAGCGCAGCCACCGAGGCATGGTTGGAGAACATAGCAATGTGCTTCGCACTTCACGAATACACCTCCAACATTAAAGTTCGCATGGTGGTATTTTAGCTAAAGGGGAGCATTCTTCTATGGTGGAAGACACTCCTACCACAATTGAACATGGTTGTTGAAGACATGTCATGCGAACTATTCGAGGAACGGTTCCGGGATAGGTATTTGTCAGAGAAAATCATTGAGCGCCAGCTCAATGAGTTCAACGCCTTGCGATAGGGTGGTCGTACGATGAGTTGCTTAGGTATGCTCATAGGAGGGACAGAGACGGGTGATTGTAGGAAGAAAGCATGGATTTTCCTTAAGGTTCATTTCTTCCCTACAGCTACGGAAGAGCATGCACAAAGGATGCAAATTATATGCAATCTTAGCGCTAAACGACAAGGGCAAGGAAAAAGGGTTCGAAAACCTTCTGGCAGTGCGAGAGTTCGCCAACATGTTTCCAGAAGAGTTACTAGGTTGTCGTCCGAAAGAGAATTGGAGTTTATAGTCGACCTGAAACCTGGAACTAAATCGATAGCAAGAGCGCCTTATCGGATGTCAACACCTGAGTTGTAGGAGTTGAAAATGCGACTGAAGGAGTTGTTGGACCTAGGACTTATACGTCCAAGAGTGTCACCTTGACGTGCACCTGTTATTTTTATACGGAAGAAAGATGGGTCATGGAGACTCTGTATTGACCACCATCAATTGAACAAGGCAATGATCAAGAACCAGTATATGTTGCCAAGAATAGACGATTTTTTTGACCAAATGAAGGGTGTGACTATGTTTTCAAAGATCAAATTGAGATCAAGATACCACCAAATATGGATCAAAGAGGAAGACATTCCTAAGGCTGCATTCAAGACGAGGTTCGAGCATTACCAGTTTACCATTTTAGCGTTTGGACTGACAAACGCCCTAGGGGTATTCATGAGCTTGATGAATGGGGTGTTCCAGGAATACTAGGACAAGTTTGTTCAAGTATTCATTGATGAAATATTGATATATTCTAGGACGATGAAAGAACATGACGAACATTTACGCTTGGTACTACAGTGTTTACGAGAGAACAAATTATACGGGAAATTGTCGAAATGCTCTTTTTATCAATCGAGGATTCATTATTTGGGGCATGTTACCTCCGGTGAAGGCATCGTTGTGGATCCAGTGAAGGTAGAGGATATTATGGAATGGCCTACGCCAATGAACATACCAGAAGTACGTAGCTTCATGGTTTTAGAAGATTATTATCGATGGTTCGTCGAAGGTTTTTCGAAGATAGAAAATCTGATTATAGAATTGCAGAAGAAAAACAAGAAGTTTGTATGGACCAAGAAATGCGTGAAAGCCTTTCGAAGGCTCAAGGAGTTGTTGATGACAGTGTCGATACTAAAAGTACCCGACATGGACGATGACTTCCTGGTATGCACAGACGCATCCAAGGAAGGGTTAGGTGGATTCTTGATACAAAACAGTTGAGTGATCGCTTACATCTCAAGGAAATTAAGAAGGCATGAAGAGAGCTATGTGATGCATGATTTGGAGTTATTGGCCATTTTGCATGCCCTGAGAGTGTGGAGACACTACCTGATTGGATGGAAATTCGAACTAAAGACAAACCACTATGGTTTGCAACACATTTTTACGCAAAGTGACTTGAACGCGCGAAAAAGGTGTTGGTCAGGACTGCTTAGCAAGTACGATTTTGAGATGTCCTACATAAAAGGAACAGTGAACAGGGTGGCAGATGCGTTGAGTCAAAGACCACACATATTTTCGGTGATACCTCTTCAGACAAATCTTCGAGAAAAGATTCTAATTATACAGTGCGATGATGACTGGTATAAAGAGGTTAAGGAAAATATCAGACAAGACACCATGTTGGTACCAAAATTTGAAGGATATACATTGGAAAACGACGGATTGATGATTTATAATGACTGGATTTACGTACCACCTAACGACGACTTGAGAAATTTGATCTTAAATGAATCTCATAGATCAGTGTACATGGATCATCCAGGAGTCATGAAGATGAGGGCAGACCTTAAGCCCTTATTCTTCTGGAAAGGAATGAAAGCGGACATAGTTAACTACATGGAGAGATGTCTAGAATGTCAGCAAGTGAAGGCTGAACATAGACATCCGGTTGGATTACTACAGCCACACGTTATTCCGGAATCAAAATGGGAGGTCATTTCGATGGAATTTATTATGGGATTGTTGCTGACGACAAGGAGGCATGACTCGATTTTCGTGGTAGTTGACACTCTGACGAAGAGTGCCCATTTTATTCATGTGTGTACGACGTATCAGGTGCCACACATAGCTAGAGTTTTTATCAACGAGATTGTGATATTGCATGGCATTCCTAAAAGGATCATATCTGATCRAGAATCGGTGTTTACGGGACGATTTTGGCCTAGTTTCCAAGAGGCCTTGGGAACCCAACTTAAMTTTAGYACCATGTATCACCCAAAGACAGACRGAAATATAGAAAGAACGAACCAAATATTGRAAGATATGTTGTGTATGTACATGATGGATCAACAGAAGCATTGGGAAGATCTCTTTCCATTGGTAGAGTTTGCGTACAACAACAACTATCAAAACACCATTAAGATGGCACCATTTGAGTTTCTTTATGGGCGACCATGTTAGATGCCTTTGAGATGGGATCGAATTGAGGATAGGGTTTTGGTAGGACCAGAAGTGGTCCAAGAAATGGAAGAAGAATTGAAAATGATAATACAAATGGATTAAAAAGGTGTAAGATCGACAGAAGAGTTATGATGATGTGCATCGCGTTGACCGTAATTATGAAGTTGGAGGCCACATTTTCTTGTGGGTGAAACCACACAAGAGCTCAATTAAGTTTGGGAAGGGTGATAAAATCTCTCCTAGGTTTGTGGGACCTTTCAAAGTTGTGGAAAAGAAGGAGCCCATGGCCTATCGACTAGCCTTTCCTGATTCTTTGAGGCATATGCATGATGTTTTTCATGTATCTATTTCTCCCTTCTTCCTGGCATTAATTCCTTTATTTCTCATTAATTCCCTTAATTCTCAGAAACCAATTAAAGGTATTATTCTAAGATCATGAAAGAATGATTCTGGTTTTGAATTTCATTTTTATTAAACYTGGTTATAGTTCTAAACCTTAGTATAGTGAATTGGATATTGATTTGATAGTTTTTCTTGGATATGGTTCTAAAATTTCACATTGTTTAACTTGGATATAGCTGTAAAACTTTTAGTTACTGATTGGAYTGAATCAACAGTTTTTCGTCGTCGATTCTTACCCTTCATTATAATATTGACCCTTTCTTTTTAATTTACAAACAAAGTTATGGATTCTACCATGACTATTTTATGGTGGTAACACCTATTATTTCCTATGGTTAAGTTCTTATTCTAAATATGGAACTCACATTAGCCACCTAATCATTTCATGGTTCGACATCTCATTAATGTGACCTCACTTGATAGCAATTAATAAATGGAGCATTAATGTACCTCTTGGTAAGTCAATTGATTGGAACTTTGTAATGATGTTATGTTAATAAAAATTCTATATTGGTCATTGGAACCCTCATGATGTTAACCTAACATATCACCTATAAGATAGACAATTGATTTGCTTATGGTTGCAAATTTTTTATGAAAATAATGTGGATGTATTATTTATTTTAGTAATTGATCAATTTCATGTCTTGAAATTAAATAGATTCTATTTCACCACTAAAACTATGTTGATGTATGATTTCCTAAGTGAATAGATTAATTGAGTGCATTTAACGATGTTGGTTTATGTTTAATTCAGAATTTGGATCACGCGCCCAGCTTGCGATAATGTTGATTATGGTTGAATTAAATGGTTGATTAATCGTGCACCTTGAAGTAAAGTAGATGTTTTATTTTGTGCCTTGAAAATAAAATAAATTTGATTACATTGTGCCTTATATTATGTCGTGGTATGATTGATTTAGTAGTTAATTCTCTTGCGCCTTGGAATTTATGTTATGTGTGATTGGTTAATAGAACATTATTGCGCCATTGATTATCGTTGATTTTGTTGATTTAGCTAGTTGGGTTTTGGACTTGATTTTGTTAGTGGGATGTAGACATGTCCTTGTTCCTCATAACAGTTTCCAACCCTGAGACCTTAAATGGTCAAAATCAATCGGATGAATCCTAGGCTTGAGCGTTGCTTATGTGTCTTGGAGGCCCTAACCTTGCAGAGTAGGTTGGGCCGGTAGTTCTTTGTGTTATCTTTATGTTATATTTATGTTATATTTATGTTAAATTTATGTGATGAGTTGAGTGATTAAAAGTATTGATGACTCCAGTTGATCGTGATGAGTTGATCTTGCATTGCCATTTATGATGCTTGTTGATTATGTGTCGTTATCTAAATATGATGATGTGTGGATTTTGTGTCGTTACTAATTATGTTGATGCATTGGTAGAGACATTATTTGATTACGACGATGAGTCTCTTGCATTTTTTAATTATGATGTCATTGGTTATGCATTACTTGAAATATGTGTTGACGCTAATTTATCAATGCTTTAAACAAAAAAAAAATTACCTATTGTGCTTTGTTTTTCTTAGTCGTAACGGAGGGGTCATTACAGTTAGGGTAGAGGTAGGAAGCCTTGGACATACAATATTGTTTAAAATATACAATGCATTCATATGAAATATAATGTCATGTGATGCTATGCTAGTTAAGAGCTAACAACTGAAGTGAATGAATATTTATACTCATGTCTTGGAATAAATTTCATATGAGATAGCCATGTTTTTTGGATATGGAAAGGCTATAGTGATGCACAAATGTCCAATGGTCTCCCTACTTGTGTCAATGTCCTCAACTGCAACCTTCTTCCCAACACTGAGACGCCATTAGAGGGAAAGGGTTTCCTAAGGGACTGTTGAGCAAAGAAAGGAACGACCTTCTAGTGCACCTAAGAGATTGTTTAGCAGAGAAAAGGTATATTCCTAATGTTGTATGTAGTTGAAGATGAAGGTGTCCAAATGGTTGAGAAAGTATGTGGGAGGTGGCTAGATGATGTGTCAAGGTGTTGGCCAGACATTCCAACTCATCATGGTGGAATGCATGACATGAGGCTATGGTATCTCTGTATCAATGCAAGGATACATAGATTGAATGAGAATAAACATATGATGTACTTAGTGTGGGAATTGTGGTTACACAAAAAATGTGTTGTCATATATGTTTTAATGCATGCATGTGCAACATTTCATTGCAATTAATACTTTAACAATTGAAATGATGGAATTATCGGTAATTCATAATTATGAGATCACTTCATAAGGCAGTTGTGGATGTAGTGAAAATAATTATATGAAAAAGTAGTCATGTTTTGATGGATTACATGAAATCTTTGTTGGGAGAAAAAAGTTCTACAAAGTGATGTCTGGGATATGGTAGTGAAAGTAAGTCAAAATGAAGACAATGACTATTATTACACAATTGAAAGATAAGTATATGTGAAACTTCCTATATTAGTTTAAATCTAATTGTTGTAATAATTATTTCAAAAGTTGGATACTAGATGGAGAGATGACTCATAATATTTGTATACTTATGTTTATGACATAGGTGAATGGTGAATCTACCTAGTAAGGGAAAATGATGATTTTTATAAGATGGGAAACTCGATAAGAAGGCCACTGTGATGACATTGAAACCCTATTATTACTGTAAATTATTGATTGAGTAGAGGTTTCCAGTGGAATGCCTGGAAGTAAGACTCTATAAGTTGATTCTCTTCTTACACATGAAATCCTTGGAAAGATGGATCACCCAAGAGACTATTTAGTAGTGATGGGGATGCTTGAGCCTAGAAGGGTGAGTGTGGAAAGGAAGAGGAAACTTAAATGAATTTTTTTGAGAGATTCATGTGACATGTTTGTTGGGATCAAGGAGGGTGAGTTAGAAAGGACTCTGAGTCGAACTCTTGCCCATGGAATCCTTCTAAACCAAATAAAAATCCATACAAATAAGTGTTGTATTAGAATTACATACTTATTTTTGTGTTATGAATATACATGCTTACATTATGGAATTGAAAATTCTTGTGAATGGGATAATTGTTGCATAAAAATGGCTATAACATGTATGTTTTCTTGATCATTGTTATAGATGTGGCTAAAATGAAGACATGATTTTATTCTTGGAAAGAAGAACACTAAGGACAATGTAATTCCAAGAGGGGGAGGAATGTAATACCCCATATGATTATCAATGATAATGTGTAGGTATATGGTAATCCGAGCACGTAAATTACCCTTTGATTATATTTTAGTTAATTTTTAATAATAATATAAGCTAATAAATAAGTGCTTTTGGGTTATATCTCCCTAGGAGTACCATGGGGACAATGAACCGACAAGAGAGGAAATAGGAGTAGTGAAACAAATATTATTTTAATTGAGTTGACAAGTGTCTAGCTACCAAAGCCTTCCTTTTATTTTTCCTTATGTTCCCATGTTGTTTATTTTCCAAGTTTATGGGTAGACATATATTCTTCATTCAATATTAGAGTTCATACAAGCCTTGGGAGGGGTATCCTCTCATTCTTGGGGGAAAACCATGGATTCATTCTACCATTCATGTATACTAGGGAGCTAATAATAGGTATAGTGGAATGTTGGTGCTAGAGTATGCATGTTGCCATGAAATATATGTTGTTTCCATAGTTTGTTTTGCATATAAAGGCCATGGCCAAGTTATGGGTAAATGTTACAATTTAGATTTCCTAGTTTCCATCAATTGAGATTTCTTGGCCAGATTGTGTTGTAGCAATGGAGGGAAGTTGGATAGTGTGAGACACTACTGAGAAGTGAAGGGGATCCCATTCCTTGTTCTGAGAAAGGTTAAAGGGGGGAGAGAGGTTGGTTAATTATATGGTTGTTGAAAACAAATGGGTTGAACTCTTATTTCCTTGAATAAGATGTTTATATAAGGGTTCAAGTGAGGAAACCAAAGCCATATCTTGTAAATTTTCTTTTTTTTCTTATTTCCTAGCACAAGGGTGGCACCTACACAAGCCAGTGCCTATGGATGGGAGAAAAATATGCTCCCATGGAGTTATTTCTCGATAATAAGGCCATTGTGATGACATTGAAACCCTATTATTACCATAAATTATTGATTGAGTAGAGGTTTCCAATGGAATGTCTGGCAACAAGACTCTATAAGTTTATTTTCTTCTTACACATGAAATCCTTGGAAAAATGGATCACCCAAGAGACTATTTAGTAGTGATGGGGATGCTTGAGCCTAGACGGGTGAGTGTGGCAAGGGAGAGGAAACTTAAATGAATTTGTTTTGAGAGATTCATGTGACATGTTTGTTGGGATCAAGGAGGGTGCATTAGAAAGGACTATGAGCCGAACTCTTGCCCATGGAATCCTTCTAAACCAAAGAAAAAAGCATACAAATAAGTGTTGTATTAGAATTACATACTTATTTTTGTGTTATGAATATACATGCTTACATTATGGAATTGAAAATTCTTGTGAATGGGATAATTGTTGCATAAAAATGGCTATAACATGTATGTTTTCTTGATCGTTTTTATAGATGCGGCTAAATTGAAGACATGATTTTATTCTTGGAAAGAAGAACATTGAGGACAATGTAATTCCAAGAGGGGGAGGAATGTAATACCCCATGTGAGTATCAATGATAATGTGTAGGTATATGGTAATCTGAGTATGTAAATTACCCTTTGATTATATTTTAGTTAATTTTTAATAATAATATAAACTAATAAATAGGTGCTCTTGGGTTATATCTCCCTAGGAGCACCATGGGGACAATGAACCAACAAGAGCAGAAATAGGAGTAGTGAAACAAATATTATTTTATTTGAGTTGACAAGTGTCTAGCTACCAAATCCTTCCTTTTATTTTTCCTTATGTTCCCATGTGTTTTATTTTCCAAGTTTATGGGTAGACATATATTCTTCATTCAATATTAGAGTGTATGCAAGCCTTGGGAGGGGTATCCTCTCATTCTTGGGGAACAACCATGGATTCATTCTACCATTCATGTATACCAGGGAGCTAATAATAGGTATAGTGGAATGTTGGTGCTAGAGTATGCATGTTGCCATGGAATATATGTCGTTTCCATAGTTTTTTTTGCATATAAAGGCCATGGCCAAGTTATGGGTAAATGTTATAGTTTATATTTCCTAGTTTCCATCAATTGAGATTTCTTGGCCAGATTTTGTTGTAGTAATGGAGGGAAGTGGGATAGCGTGAGACACTGCTTAGAAGTGAAGGGGATCCCATTCCTTATTCTCAGAAAGGTTAAAGGGACAAGAGAGGTTGGTGAATGATATGGTTGTTGCAAAGAAATGGGTTGAAATCTTATTTCCTTGAATAAGATGTTTATATAAGGGTTCGAGTGGGAAAACCAAAGCCATATCTTGTAAATTTTCTTTTGTTGCTTATTGCCTAGCACAAGGGTGGCACCTACACAAGCTAGTGACTATGGTTGGGAGGAAAAAATGCTCCCGTGGAGTTATTCCCCCAATTCCAGCTCATAACAAAAAAGTATTTGATCCTATTAATTATATATTGATGAATAATTATTGTGGTTGCAATATGTGCTTATTTGGGAAAGCTAAAAGGATGGAAATTAGTATTGGCTTAGGAATACAATTTTGGGTTATTTGGTAGTTATTTATATGTTATTTGTAAAGATTGTTACATCCATATTCATAATGAATAGGGTATAATTATGCCTCCATTTTGTAAATTTACCTTCAACTATGTATAATGGATATAATGGGCTTTGTGGGTATCTCAGAAGAGGCCAAAATCATGAATGATATGTAATTTATTTATAGGGAAATTGATTGTACATGTGCGTTGTAGTAATTTCCCATGTATCAGCTATAATAATTCATATATAATCATAAATCATTTTTTAAGAGTTGAAATGGTTGAATGAATTCATGGGTGATTGATGAATTTTTCACGGGCAATGTTAATTCCGTAGCTATGTTATAATTGCCTACAATTTCCATGTAATAATGATGATTATAGCCTAATTAAATGATCGGTTACATTATGGAGGACCTTGGTTTTGAGGTATAGTGGGGCTCTTTATTACCCCATGGTTTCTAGACTTTGATCCCTCCAATATGGTTGTATCCAAAATCTTGATTTGGGTATGACTCCCAAATATGCCTCTTCCTTTTTGTCATCCTTTAGTCTTTAAATATATTGGAAATGTTTTGGGAAACATTTTAAAGTATGATCTCAAGTGGACCTAGAAGGGTATTTTCACATATGATCGAATATGTGTAGATATTGGTCTTAGTAAAGGTCTTTTGGAAAGAATGCTACTAAAACATGGCAAATTTAAATGGATTCGGAATTTGGATTATGAAAATAAAACATTTAGGTGTCAATTTTTTCATCAAATAATTCANTATGATCGAATATGTGTAGATATTGGTCTTAGTAAAGGTCTTTTGGAAAGAATGCTACTAAAACATGGCAAATTTAAATGGATTCGGAATTTGGATTATGAAAATAAAACATTTAGGTGTCAATTTTTTCATCAAATAATTCATCTACACGAATATTGTCATCAATACCATAGTCATCCTCAAAGGAAAAAGGAGCATTATGTCAAATCTAAAACATGGCAACCATATTATCCCTATTTCAAATGATGAAGATGATGAGAGCACAACACGGTTTGAGGTAGAGAAAGATAATAATTTGAGGTATAGAGAAGTAAAGAATGATAATATAAAAAAGACAATAGATGTTCGTGAAGAAAGTAAAGATTGTGGGGGATCCTTCCTCTCAAGAGATAGTTGCAAATGAATTTTCAGTAAGGGGGATTGAAGAGATCACATGAATCCAATAACTCTGAGTGAAGGAATAGTCCTTGATTGAAAATTCAAAAATGCATTACTCTAATATTCAAGTGGTTGTTCTAGGACCTCCTCCAGGTAGATGGATAGTGGTTAAAAGGATGAAAAGATTAAAAAAAGTCAGGTCATTGCCACATGATGACTTAAATTGTCTCTAGTGATTAATTCTAGTTGAATACTTATAAATTATTTTTNAAGTGGTTGTTCTAGGACCTCCTCCAGGTAGATGGATAGTGGTTAAAAGGATGAAAAGATTAAAAAAAGTCAGGTCATTGCCACATGATGACTTAAATTGTCTCTAGTGATTAATTCTAGTTGAATACTTATAAATTATTTTTCAACATATTTATTTAATGTGTTGTATACACCTAAAAAATATGACTTTCATTTTTTTAATGATTAAAAATTACAATTTTTTAATAGAAAAAAATATTAAAATTTAATAATCAAAATATTAATTAAATATAAAACTTAATTTAACATTGACAACTTAATTTTTTAAATATTATTTATATTCTTAAAATAATGTATAAACCTCATATTGATTCTTAAAACGCCATATTCCACTCCCCGATAATAATAATAATAATAATAATAACAACAACAATAACAATAATCTATTTTTAAGGTCACAACAAAGCTAGACACCAAATTGGTGTATGATACCCCTTTGTTTGTGGGACAATGGACCCCCTCTACACAAGTATTTGACTGCTAAAGTCTACAGAGGTGTACATACCCTACCCCCCTCTACATTTGAACCAGTGACCTCCAAGGAGAAAATACATGTTCTTTATTAGTGGAACTCACACTACATGGAATATGAATTTTTAATAGATTTAGATCAGAAATATAGGCATTTTTAGTGTCCTTTATCAAACACCATGAATGGGTGAACCATTTAGGTTAAGTTTTGTTCATTAAGGGGTTTGAATTTGTTTGAGGATTATCTAGGMACTCTACACATTGTTGATAATATGAATTCAAACTAGTCCATTTTTAGCGATTAAATCGTAGAGGTTTTAAATGTTCACAAGTTTTCAASTGTCAAATTTATAATCATTTTAATTAAATAAKTTTTTTAAATAAATACATGAGGTCATGGAGCAACATCAAATGGAGATGGAGATGCTAGAATTTTCTGAAAGTGAAAATCTAGAAAGGCTAAAGGAGTGGATAAAATGCATGTAGAAATATTTCGAGTCTAAGGAGATTAAAGACCACCGAAGAGTGAAAATTGTCTATGGAATATTGGGGAGTTATGCCTATGATCGGTGCAACTACAACTGAAGAAGGACAAAAAATGGAGAGGCAAAGACAAGCTCCAAAATTGTGAGAAGGTGATCACAAAATTGAGAGGTAAGTCTATAAATTATGATTATACTTTAAAAATTAAGAGAATATTAGAGAAATTGAAGAAAAGGAACATATGTGTAAAGAATTATTTGGAAGAATTATGTAGCATGTCCATGAGAACTAGTTTTGTACAATATAGTGAGGAAAAGATCACGCAGTTTGTGGATGGACTAAAGTCGTTCATGAGAAAGAAGATGGTTTCCGAGAAGATGTGATCATTAGAATAAGCTTATCATTTGGCCTTAAGAATTGAGAAGGTGTAAACGAAGAGAAAGCATAAGAGTAGGAAATGAGAGGATACAAAAAAATAATTTCTCTTGAATGTGGTTGTAGAGATTGTTGATTGTGAAAGTGGCACACATGTTGTTGAGAAATTTGATGAGGAAAGTTCTATGAAGTGCATATTGTGGGTAGCATGCTAGACGAGAGTGTAGAAGAAGGATTTGTAGTAGAAGAACACACGGAAAAGATTGAGGTAAAGGAGTTTGTGCAACAAAATCTCAAGAAGTAGTGGAGAATAATAGTGTCCTCGAGAGAGTGTATGTGTAGAAAAAATATAGTGTTGCAAAAATGAACGGTATTGTAGTAATGAAGTTGCATGGGAGAGATATCGCGGTAGTGAGTGATGTTGTAGAAAAAGATGGTGTTGTAGTAAAATATGATGTTGTAGCAAAACATGGTGTTGTATTAGAATATGATGTTGCAGAAGACAATGGTATTGCAACAATAGCGTTGCAAGGAGATGATGTTACCATAGATGTAATAGTGGAAGAGATACATATGGGAATATTTGATTCTCATAATATTTCATGTGTTGACTTTATTGCATGTGAAGTTGAATGTGCAACAAAAAAAATAAAAAAAATGGAGAAGACCAAAGAAAAGATGTAGTAATTTCAACAAGAAGAGTTGATTCAAAAGAGTAGGGATGAAGCAAAAAAACAATGAGTTGAATATGATTGCAACAAAGAAGTTGCTGCAGTGAAAGAAAATAAAAATGAGGAGTCCTTGAGCAACAATCATTGATAGAGTTTGTTGAGACAATGGTAATGGTGCAAAAGAGGGAGGATGGAGAGGTAATAAGCACCATTGAGAGGGAGAAATTTGAGGCAGTGTGATCCGGATTTTATGAGAAGAACGAAATGAATACAGATTAATAACAGATGCTTAACAAAAAATAACAGAGATACAGTAAAACT